>JABACO010000005.1:10175335-10405335 GCA_013339895.1 Ephydatia muelleri
TTGTGGATTGGGAGAATGGAACACGGGTTGCATGCAAAAATGGTGCAATTGAGCGGGAAATGTGCATTAACTTTGCACAGCTGTATCTCCGTGACGGATAGAGTAAAAATTAACGAACTGAACACATCAATAGCAACAGGACCCCTGTATGTACATACGGAATTTGAAGCGATTTAAACTCTCCTAGCTGAAGATGTGACGGTTTTGAACCCCATGGGGTATCAGACTTCGTAGCATCAGCAAGGAACTAGTGCAAGGCCCCAAAATAAGTTTCCCCGTAGTGAAATGGTGTAGTATGAAGTGTTGAAAATAGGAAGTCGATAGCGTTAACCGTTGGGAAGTTATAGCGATTCACCCGCGATGCATTTTTATAACATTTTATAATATATCCGTGGGGCAATTTTCGCGGAAACTGTCCCATTTTATAATATATGGGACAGTTTCCGCGAAAATTGCCCCACGGTTAAAATGTTATAAAAATGCATCGCGTTTGAATCGCTATAACATCCCAACGGATAACGCTATCGACTTCCTATTTTCAACACTTCATACTACACCATTTCACTATGCAGTGTTGAAAATAGGAAGTCGATAGCGTTATCCGTTGGGAAGTTATAGCGATTCAAACGTGATGCATTTTTATAACATTTTAACCGTGGGGCAATTTTCGCGGAAACTGTCCCATATTCGTTATCTGTTACGGCAATTTTTGAGCTCTAATTTGTAAACTCGTCGATACTGCAGTATCATGAAACGGCTGGTGTGCGCTCTGATTACGACAAATGTCTTTACTTTGCTTGTGCTCAAGATAACAAGTCCTAATAGTAGGTTCTGTATACGATCGGTATTTTTGTGATACGTAGTTTGTGTGTGTGTGTGCGTGTGTGTGTGTGTGTGTGTGTGTGTGTGTGTGTGTGTGTGCGTGTGTGTCCTGTGATACGTAGTGTGTGTGTGTGTGTGTGTGTTCTGTGATACGTAGTTTGTGTGTGTGTGTGTTCTGTGATACGTAGTTTGTGTGTGTGTGTGTGTGTGTGTGAAAGAAATTACTAATGAGAGAGACACCAACTTTTGCAGTTGCTATTACCTCATGATATGCTGTGGTGCAGTGTTTGTGTGTATGTGTGAGAGGTGGGGCAACAGAGGCAACGGGTGTTCAGAACGCTATCTCCGTTGGGTATTCCCTACAAAAGCCGATCCCCTTGCCCACCTCCACACACCCCTCTCTTCCTCCCCGCCTCTTTACATCATCGTCAGTCACGGCCCTCGCGTATGGGGAAAGCATTGATTTTAAGTGAATATTGTATGCAAATTGTGTTTGTGCGGGCAATCATACAACAGCTGATTGTGACATTCATTAGCCTTGACATAGTTCCAATTCTAATTGGGTATAGTTCCAATTTACCCACAATATGAATATTTCAACACTGTGTACCTGGTGCAGTGGAACAGCACTGGGAGTTAACCAACATTGGACATTGATCATTTCAGCAGTGGTGTGGGTGCATCTTCCCACATGCTCACATACACCCCTCACTGTCTCCACTCACCACAGATGGCTACTGTGTGCCTCATGTGAAGGAGAGGAAGGCGTGTCCCACAGACCCAGCTATCTCTGTGGGAATGGAAACCACCAAGCCAGCTGAGGTTGCCCAAGCTACCACTAAGCTGACAGGGTCCACCACTCTGATTTACAGCTATGTAACTGAAGGTTAGTGTGCTGAACTGTTCAAGCCTTGAAGTTTGCAGTCATTACAGAAACATGCCACTCAAATCACTGCATTAGGCAGTGGCTCTAGTACTCCTCCCCCTCCCTCTGTTTCTCAAACCTTCAAGGACCCTTTTCTAGAGATGTCCACAGCAGGCCACTTACACAGCACTTAGGTTATTCAAATGAATTGCAATTCAAGGATGTTGAAAGAGGAAATGTGTGTGCAATATTTGTTCTATACAAGGGTTTTGTGCAGGGTGGTTTTTCAATGTAATTATTGTGCTGCCCTCCCCCCAAACAAAAGTATTTGTAGCAAGTGTGCGTTTTGTTAAATGGCTTGATGCACTAGTTGTTCCCTTGGGGTGGGGCTGGTACCTGATCCCCTGGGGTGGGGCTGGTACCTGATCCCTGGGGGTGGGGCTGGTGCCTGATCCCCTGGGGGTGAGGCTGGTGCCTGATCCCCTGGGGGTGGGGCTGGTGCCTGATCCCCTGGGGTGGGGCTGGTTGGTACCTGATCTCGTGGGGTGGGGCTGGTACCTGACCCCCTGGGGTGTTTGAAGGGAGGTGTGCTGGGAAGGGAGGTGTGTAGGGAAGGGAGGTGTGCAGGAAGGAAGGTGTGCAGGGAAGGGAGGTGTGCAGGGAAGGGAGGTGTGCAGGGAAGGGAGGTGTGCAGGGAAGGGAGGTGTGCAGGGAAGGGAGGTGTGCAGGGAAGGGAGGTGTGCAGGGAAGGGAGGTGTGCAGGAAGGGAGGTGTGCTGGGAAGGGAGGTGTGCAGGGAAGGGAGGTGTGCAGGGAAGGGAGGTGTGCAGGGAAGGGAGGTGTGCAGGGAAGGGAGGTGTGCAGGGAAGGGAGGTGTGCAGGGAAGGGAGTGTGCAGGGAAGGGGTGTGCTGGGAAGGGAGGTGTGTAGGGAAGGGAGTGTGCAGGGAAGGGAGGTGTGCAGGGAAGGGAGGTGTGCAGGGAAGGGAGGTGTGCAGGGAAGGGAGGTGTGCAGGGAAGGGAGGTGTGCAGGGAAGGGAGGTGTGCAGGGAAGGGAGGTGTGCAGGGAAGGGAGGTGTGCAGGGAAGGGAGGTGTGCTGGGAAGGGAGGTGTGCAGGGAAGGGAGGTGTGCAGGGAAGGGAGGTGGGCAGGGAAGGGAGGTGTGCAGGGAAGGGAGGTGTGCAGGGAAGGGAGGTGTGCAGGGAAGGGAGGTGTGCAGGGAAGGGAGGTGTGCAGGGAAGGGAGGTGTGCAGGGAAGGGAGGTGTGCAGGGAAGGGAGGTGTGCAGGGAAGGGAGGTGTGCAGGGAAGGGAGGTGTGCAGGGAAGGGAGGTGGGCAGGGAAGGGAGGTGTGCAGGGAAGGGAGGTGTGCAGGGAAGGGAGGTGTGCAGGGAAGGGAGGTGTGCAGGGAAGGGAGGTGTGCAGGGAAGGGAGTGGGCAGGGCAGGGAAGGAGTGTGCAGGGAAGGGAGGTGTGCAGGGAGGAGTGTGCAGGAGGGAGGTGTGCAGGGAAGGGAGGTGTGTATGGAAGGGAGGTGTGCCGGGAAGGGAGGTGTGCAGGGAAGGGAGGTGTGCTGGGAAGGGAGGTGTGTAGGGAAGGGAGGTGTGCAGGGAAGGGAGGTGTGCAGGGAAGGGAGGGGTGTAGGGAATGGAGGTTGTGCAGGGAAGGGAGGTGTGCAGGGAAGGGAGGACACAGAATGTGATTAGGTTTGTTGGGGGAAGTTTTGTTCTGATGGCAATTCATATCATAAAAGTTACGATAGATGTCATCAGTATGTGTGTGAAGAGTATCTAATTGGAGGGATTGGTATCGAAATGGATGATTGGTCAACAAGTTACCTAATTCCAAATGACATGCAGGTCCATACATTTTACCCCTATGGGATTGAACTTGATATGAATGCAACTAATTTTTCACATGAGAATAATCACTATTCTGTATTCATATACCTCATCCTCAGTAAACCTTTGTCTCAGTGTTCTTTCCTCCACCTTCCCCCTTCTCTTAGATATGGGTCACATTGTTAGCTAGAACCATCAGAGTATGTATTACCCAGATTGGATTTTAAAACACACACTATTGTTTCAGTTAAATTGCTGGTATAACTGCTAAATCTGTTTTATGTCAACTGCAGGTAAACTGTGCTCATTTTTGCATGTTGCTTGAAAAAAGTTGCGTAATTGATGCAGTGTCCTTCCTCCCTCCCTCCCTCCCTCCCTCCCTCCCTCCCTCCCTCCCTCCCTCCCTCCTTCCCTCCCTCCCTCCCTCCCTCCCTCCCTCCCTCCCTCCCTCCCTCCCTCCCTCCCTCCCTCCCTCCCTCCCTCCCTCCCTCCCTCCCTCCCTCCCAGAGTTGGAGCTGAACTACAGTGCCCCTCACCTCCCTGTCATCTTCGTGGTCACGCCCACCCACACCAGGGAAACCCAGAAGGCCGACCTCACCTCCATGTGTCACACACTCATGCACGTGCCCCGTCTGGTGTGGGTGGTGGTGGAGGACTCCCCCAGGAAGACCCCCCTGGTCACCAGACTGCTCAGCCGCTGCAGAGTGTCCTCTGTGCATCTCAATACCATCACCATCCCCATGAACCTCTCAGTCACTCTCAACACCTCCTCCTCCTCCCATGGTCTCACCAACTCCACCAACACCACCATCGTGGCCGTGCACCACAGGGGAGTGGCCCAGAGGAACTTGGGACTGGGCTGGATCAGGAGGCATTGTCTGACCCGCCCTTGTAGGGGTGTGGTCTACTTCGGGGACGACGACAACAAGTATGACTTGAGGCTGTTTGTGGAGGTGAGGGAAAGTTGTACTCCTGGCCCCTCCCTCTCTTCAAGCCCTCTCACATTCCTATAGATAACATTGTTTTAATTTTGCTTCTCTTCTCCCTCTCCTCCTCCCCTCCTTCTCCCCCTCTCCTCCTCCCCCTCCTCCCTGCCTCCCCATTATTCTCCTCTCCTCCTCCTTCTCTTCCCCTGCTCCTCCCCCTCCTTACCTATTCAATGTTCATCAGATGAGGAAGACCGTTGGTGTATCTGTCTTCACAGTGGCATTTGCAGGTGGGCTCTTATTTGAAGGTCCGTACTGCAGCAGTAGTGGCAATATCACGAAGTGGCACGTGGTTTGGGTCCCATCCAGGTAACCAAGTAGATCTGGGGACTAGGTTATTATCATGTAGGGCTTTGAGATTATTGAATGGAATGTGAATGGGCTAAATAGGTGGGCTCTAATTATATTACAATGGGCTGCAATGCTTGCCCACACCTTGCACAATAGGGGGAGGTGTGTGTGTGGGGGGGGGGGGAAGGAGATATCCCAGAGTCAGCTGTCAGTGTCATGCCTAACCTAGCTATTCTTGACAAACTCTAACTTCTCCCCGTGTTTAAGCATTTCTCTGTAAACGCACTTGTAGTAAAACAAAGAAGGTGTTAGGAGCGGGAGGGGGTGTAAGCCAGCATACAGTTAAGTACACTAAGTTAATAAAGGCTATTAACTTTAATAGTGTTCTGTCTGTCACCCAGTCAAGGCATGAACACACCCAGCATAGGAATATGGGCTCGCTGTACAGTACCATCCAGAAGCAACTTGACACAAGCATGTACGATTAAAGGCGGGTTTACAATGTGACATTACATAACTAGAGAGTTCAAGCAATAACTGCAATAATTTTCAATGTGATATTTGTGATCTGATTGGTCAGACTTTCAGCAGCCGACATTGGAATAGAACTCAGGTCTATTCCAGTGTCACGTAATGTCATTGACAAAATGCAACACTGATGCATTGCTCAGCTAACGTCACATTGTAAATGTGCCTTAAGGTGCAAAATGCTGAGTTAACGAACAATAATCACTACCACTAATGAGAGTCTTATAAGAAGCACCGTATCTGTCCAGTCTCACGTTAGTGGCAGCGATTATCGTGCGAGACCTTTGCATTTGTGTGTTACTCGTGCACACATGTGCCAAGTTGTGATACTGTATAGAGTGGGACAGATTTCACATGTATGTATGATTTTATGCAATCATTATATGGGATCGTTTCTGTGAAAAGAGACCTAACGCAAACATGATAAATTTTCCAGTACACACAATAGAAATGTAGCGCTTGTGTCGAAATGTATGGCTAATTAAAAATCCAGTGCCTTATAACTCCATGACAGATACTCCGATTTGCATGTAAGAATCTCTGTGCAGAGAACATTTCGGAATCCAGAATATCAAAAAACTTGGAAATCTTGAAAAAAAAAACATGCATGCACTAGGTCCCTTTTTGCAGAAACGATCCCATATATAGTGTGTACAAATTGGGCCGTTAAAGGCACAGTACGTAGTCATTTGCATCTCTCTGTCTATTATGGACACCTTCCCCTGGCATCGGGGAGGTCTGGGGACTGCTGTAAGGTTTTCAGTTGGGCCAAGGTGCTTTTGATTTGATCAAATGTTGACATGAACAAAAGGAGTTTTTAAATGTGCTTGTAATCCCATAGATTTACTCGCTTTGCCAGATAATCTCATTACTCACTGTAATATTGATCATTACCATCCATTATTGTTAATCACCGCTAATAACCACAGGTAGTCAAAGCTCACTAGTTATTAAATGCTTTTCAACTGGTAGCTAAAGATCAGATGCAATTTCAAAGCATAGCACCACATCACCATGCTAGCAATGTTGTGTCTTGCGTATTGACAAGTGTACATGTACCTTTGTGATTTGTTTGGGTATCTGGATCAGTGTGGTTCATGGTTCTCACAAGATGCAAAGGGTTGAAGGAAGATGTCCTCATTGAGATGTAAACATTTGAGCTCTCTCCTTTCAATAGGAAGATCCCCATTGATATGGCGGGCTTTGCTGTCAATGTTGAAGTCCTCATGAAGAACAGATATGTTTGGATGGGCAGGATGGAAGGAGGTCAGGTGGTGAGGGATGGCTTCCTGGAGTCAGAGTTCCTCTCACAGTTTGTAACCAGGAAGGATTTGGAATGTAGGAGTTATGAGAAGGAGGTAATGTGAGGGTTGCTGTGTGGGAGGTGGTGTGGGTAGGGTGTGGGTGTGTGGGAGGGGGTGCAAGAGTATCACTTGTGTTGCTTATTTGTCAGATTAACATTTCTGCTAATTGAACAGTGAATGCAGGTTGCAGATGCAGCCACTAGACTGGGGGGGGGGGGGGGGGGGGTTTCCTTGAAATAGGAAGGTTGTCAAGTGTATGCACAGGTGTAGCTACACGTGTAATGAAATTGACCACATTCTCAGGGTGGGTAGAGAGTGGGTACCAATATACTATAGGCAATGTTTGGGGGGAAAAGGCTATACAGCAGCATGTAGAACTTTACAGTGGTATCAGCTTGTAACATAGTTTCCTGTAGTCAACACACTACCTCCCCTCCTCCCCAGATACTGGTGTGGCATACCAAGACTGCCAAACCGAACATTGCCAATGAGGCCGTAGAACCTTCTGATCCAAATTTTGAAATATAGCAGAGTGTTCATGTCAGCAAGTGTGCATCAAGACTGGTGTGTCGTACGTCCCTGTTGAGAGGACACAAGCCACTCCCCTAGCTCAGCACATCTTCCTCTGTGTGCAAGGGACTTTTTTTCATTGCTTCTTTCTAACCTTGGATTGATTACTGAATGTATGATGGAAGTGTCAATGAAGGAGGGTCTTGTGTCAATGAAGGGATCACAGTGGGGTTTCAATGAAGTAGGGTCCTGGAATCACAGTAGGGTATTAGTGAAGGAGGGTCCTGGAATCACAGTGGGGTGTCAATGAAAGAGGGTCCTGGGGTCACAGTGGGGTGTCAATGAAAGAGGGTCCTGGGGTCACAGTGGGGTGTCAATGAAAGAGGGTCCTGGGGTCACAGTGGGGTGTCAATGAAAGAGGGTCCTGGGGTCACAGTGGGGTGTCAATGAAAGAGGGTCCTGGGGTCACAGTGGGGGTGTCAATGAAAGAGGGTCCTGGGGTAACATTTCCTCATGTTTTGTCACCTCTGGCTGTCTGGTGGTTCACACCCTGACCACACACACCTTCAATATGGCTTTCAATTACCACCTGAGTAGCAAATTTAATCTAATAACACACACACACACATACACACACAAAACCACCACCAAGTGCACTATCTGGCATGTGCAATGGAAGCATCCCAATTGTTGCATGTGCCATGTATAGAATGGAACGAAAGCACTGCATAAAATCTAAAAGCGCACTCTTTGGGATGCATGATGGGCGTTTGGTGTGTATAGACCATTCCTCTTAGCACTATACACTTCTGTTCTTGCCATGGACCATAGCTGTGTTGCTGTCCCTCTCACATGTTGGATGTGCGCCTCTGCCAGCTGTGGGTCAACATTCTCTTCTGTGTCGTGTCCAGTTGTGCTATCAGGTACCTCAGGACCTCTGTGTTTAGGGTCATGTCATCCAGCTGTGCAGGGAAACAGCCCAGTGTTCACTGATTATGGACCTTCCCATCCTGCTACACAGTTTATACACATATGCATGTGTACATACACATACACTTCCACTTTTCTACTTTATGGTTTCCCCAACTCATTCCTCCATCCCTCTCATTGTGCTTCTCCTTCTCCACCATCTCCTCCACTCTCCCATCCCTTCATACCTCATCATGCTCTGCTCTGGGAGAGCTTCTGGTTGTGTTTCCACCAGCCTCTTCCCCACCCTTCCATCCTCTTCCCCACCCTTCCATCCTCTTCCCCACACCTCCAGCCTCATCTCCACCCCTCCAGCCTCTTTCCTACCCCTCCAGCCTCTTCCCCACCCCTCCAGCCTCTTCCCCACCCCTCCAGCCTCTTTCCCACCGCTCCAGCCTCTTCCAAACCCATCCAGCCTCTTTCCTACCCCTCCAGCCTCTTCCCCACCCCTCCAGCCTCTTCCCCACCCCTCCAGCCTCTTCCCCACCCCTCCAGCCTCTTCCCCACCCCTCCAGCCTCTTCCCCATGCCTCCAGCTTCTTTAGCTGCTTCACCTCCTTGTCTGTCCGGAGCCTCAGATTGAGAGGTGAGGGTTACAGTGCCAGTCTCCATTTACTATCACATCATCTACACCCTTCACCATCATCCCTACCATAGCAGGTCAGCCCCTCCTCCATGTTCCCTCAGTCCCCTGTCTCCATCCACACCCATATTCCAGTCTCCTTGCTCCCCAGCCACACCCATTATTGACTTTCCAGTCCCCAGACTCAATCTCCCTTACACCTTCATAAGATGGAGTGCACTTCTGAACACCACAAAACAGCACCTCCGGAGGGAAGTGAAGGTGCTCACCAAATAGAATTAACAGCTACCCAAATACAAATAACTAGGGCGAGTGATGATGTGGAGGTGTGGAAGGGTTGGTGATGAGGTAGATATGGTGCCAGTGGTGGATGAGATGTGGGTGGAGTGGTAAGTAGTGGACAAGGACTGGATTGGTGCCCCTCATGAATACTAAATGTGTAGCATTGTAGTATCTGTGGGGTGTGGTTTACCCCAACACCCAACCTCCTCCATCCCCTCCACACACACCCCCACAGAGGTAACACCTCATCTAGTGCTGCAGCCCACAGAGGTAACACCTCATTCAGTGCTGCAGGTGGGATGGTGTCATCCATTCACCAGGTAGCCCAATGATGATGACGACTACACTTTTAGGCTTACCTTATATGAACTCCATGGTCACATTGAAGAACATGGAGTATTTAATGGAGAATGACATACACTAAACATGGTATAGCATGATGAGCAGGCAGAAGCATGCATGTGGTGCACAAACACATACACACACACATCATCTCTGCAAACCATCATATATATATGCTGCAAACGGAAGAAAAACTTTAAACTTCAGAAAGACAAACAAATATGACCTATGGGTACCCACAAACGTAGGCGGTGAGCCGGTCGCTACAATTTGTTGCGCATTCTGAAATTCATTAATGAAATGATTTGATAGATGTATCAAGATCCTTTACAGGATGTAGATCGAAGTACATATTCTGAATAGAACAACAGCAGTAGAAACAGCTATGTAGATGTAAGGATTTGAGTCTGTCATTCTTTCAGATGTGTTAGCAATGCACAAATGTGACCTTATTAGAAGAGATTATTAACTAGGCAGTAGTGCGCTTGTTTATACCATGCCCGGCCTGCTATGTGTGGTTAGCATATCTTACTGTATGTTATATTTGCCTAGTTGATCAAGTGCACATGACACCATTCAAAATTAATAAACACATGAGCATAGCACTACTCATCTAAATGTGCATCTGCAAAATTACAGCACTAAAATATTATGAACCAAGCATACGGCCTAAAAATATTTTGATATCATAAAAATAAAGTGCAGTATCTAATCTGTTCTAAGAATTATGAGTGATTGATTAAGCATGAAATAGTGCATTTTGTGTATATCACTATGGAAAGCGCTATTTTGTCAATAGAAAGGAAAGCATACCATTAAAAAGGACTGGTTTCTGTTCTGCTTAATCAAAATCTTATGTTCTTGAAGTTAGATCATTTTTAGTAATCAAATTTGTTAAAAAGCAATCATTTTCTATGAAAGTTTTTACCGTGAATTAATTGCAAGGAATTACATATTGCTATTTTTATCCAGAAATGTCTGTTCCAAAATAAGGGAATTAACTGTTGTGGTTTTACATTTCCAAATGCTCCCATATAACTTCTTCAGAAGTGGTGCAGGTAGGACATTGATCTTATTGCTTTATTTATGTGCATGTTGAATTTCACTGGGGTCACACACATACCCACATACCCACACACACACATACACGTTGGCATAGCCACACCCTAGCATTTTTGTGATGGGTTCATGCCTATACTGGAGTTGTTCTAATTAAACAAGTTTCCTCACGTTAAGAAGAGTGCTAGGAAACTTTAAACAACCTAAAAAATGCGAGGGTGTGGCTATGCCAGACTACACACACCACCATCACAACCACCACCACCACCACCACCACCACCACCACACTGTTTCCAGCATTATTATATTATGTGCACACAAATAAATTATGTACATGTAGTTGCATAATTTACGGCATATTTTGTCCTCACACCATAGCCAGAGACATTATCTCTGCCATAAGCCACCACACATATGTCATTCTTCATCACTGCACAAGTAAGTGACCCAGCTAAAGTCACATTGTAAACGTGCCTTATTGTGCAAAATGCTGAGTTAACGCACAATAATCACTACCACTAACGAGAGTCTTATAAGAAGCACCGTATCTGTCCAGTCTCACGTTAGTGGCAACGATTATCGTGCGAGACCTTTGCATTTGTGTGTTACTCGTGCACACATGTGCCAAGTTGTGATACTGTATAGAGTGGGAGAGAATTTTACTTGTATACATGATTTTATGCAATCATTATATGGGATCGTTTCTGTGAAAAGGGACCTAACGCAAACTTTCCAGTACAGACTTTCCCCACCCCTCCAGCCTCTTCCCCACCCTTCCAGCCTCTTCCTCACCCCTCCAGCCTCTTCCTCACCCCTCCAGCCTCTTCCCCACCCCTCCAGCCTCTTCCTCACCCCTCCAACCTCTTCCCCACCCCTCCAACCTCTTCCCCACCCCTCCAGCCTCTTCCCCACCTCTCCAGCTTCTTCCCCACCCCTCCAGCTTCTTTAGCTGCTTCACCTCCTTGTCTGTCCAGAGGGAGGTGAGGGTTACAGTGCCAGTCACCATTACTGTCACCTCATCTACACCCCTTCACCATCATCCCTGCCAGCCCCGGATCCAGCATAGCCTTGGGGGGGGGGGGGGGGGGGGGGGGGGGGCGGCCGCCCCCCCCCCCCCCCCCCCCCCATCGCGTATGAAATGCCGCCCCCTGGCAGGTTTTGCCGCCCTCCCCCCCCTTCCCGACGACAAAGATCTACAGATTACGTGTTGCACCATACTTAAAAGTATGAGGGGTGATCACTGCCAAAATTCACACCCCCTATTCAATTATCAGGGGGGGGGGGGGGGGGTCAGTGAAGTGGGGGGGGGGGGGGGGTCGTGAAGTGGGGGGGGGGGGGGGGGTGTTATGCAATGTTACAGATTGTGGCAAGGCAAGTCCAAGTTCCATTCCATACCAATCCCAATCTCATGCCACACCGTTGGAAACCAATCCTTTTCCATTGTGGGCGTATAAACAAATGGCGTCATAAACGAATCAACGTTACGTCAGCGTACGTACGCGTCCAAAACAAAACATTTGATACAAAAATTGTTGTGCAATCGGGAAGTTAATTAAGAGTGAGCACACATTCAGAACAACTTTTTGCCCACAATGGAAAAGGATCGGGCATCTTAAATGCTGCAATTCATTCTCTAACAGTTCTGCTAGCCAAGGGTTCGAGGAATGCATAACATAACGCTAGCACACAAATTCCTAACGCTAGCCAAAGATTTGCCCAACGCTAGCCATAGAAACCCCAACTCTAGCGAAAGAAATCGAAAGCTAAAGAAACCCTATTCACAAACGCTAGCCAAAGCTTTCTCAACGCTAGCCACAGGCTGATGAGTAAGTAAATTCACATGTTATTGAGATAAAACATCGACCTAGTGCAGGTACAACAAACGGCGTTCCCGGCCATAAATTCTGTCCCTATTTTTGTTGGGCCCACTTTTTACGTAGAGATGTGATCCACCCGCTGCTGTGAAAATCTGGGTCTGGGTACGAGACTACGGGCTCCATCCTACACATTTGGGTCTGGATATGAGATTATTATATGGACAGCAGACTCCCTCTTTCTGATTACAGCTCTTGCTTCCCTTGCTGCAGCAGATATTTATGACGGTTCGAAGGTATAGAGTAGATTCATTTATTAGATAGATCTATGTATTGCAATTGTTCTTGTATGCATGCATGTATATAGCCACTATTAGTAAGAACATTCTCTTATAAAAAGTTAGCGGTACGTAGGATACGTACAGATACAATATCCCTATATTTAGCAATATAAATGTAATGCAGTTGTAGAATCTGTAATCACTATTTTTACTCCATCATTGCATTAATAAATCCTCAGAGAATGTTTCTTTGATATTGAGAATCCGCAAGCAAACATGCTGATCGCACAAACTCAGACTGATGTGGCATTTAAATAAACGTCATTGCTAGACTTTCTCTACTTTTATCATCAAATCAGCACTGCAAAATATTTCGTGGAACGACAATGATGCTACAAAATTTCACTATGACACTTATCCATTACAACGAGGCATAATTACAATACTCTGTATAGACAAGGACTGGTGGGGAAATATATACATGCCACAATGATCGACAAATTACTAAGAGCTATAGGTAATATATGGGCAAAATCGGGCTTGTGGGGTTATAATTTTATCACTATAAAAATTGCACGTTGTACTAAATAACACATCTTCGCGACGGTATTACCTTTTCCTTTCAACTTTCTTACACTTGTTCTCACACCATTTCTCTGTGTGAAAATCGATTTTTGTGATCTAGACCTTTTTCGTGCCGTGGATACAACAATCGTTAACCCTGCGGGTTAGAAATCCACATTTCTCCGCGTACGAGTGTTGAAAACGTGTCAAATTCGGATGTGCATAGAGGAATCCTGTAGCTATTGTTTTGTTCTGTTCGTTAGTTTCTGAATCATCCGTTACGGAGATACAGTTGAGCAAACTACAGGCACATTTTCCCGCTTGATTCGCGCCAATGATATAATCACCGCCTTCCCATTACTGAGCGGGACGCGATATGCCAAAATCATTGGCGCGAATCAAGCGGGAAAACGTGCCCGTAGTTTGTTCAACTGTATCTCCGTAACGGATGATATAGAATTTAACGAACAGAACAAATCAATAGCTACAGGACTCCTCTATGTGCAACCCGAATTTGACGCGTTTTCAACACTCGTACGTGGGAATTCTAACCCGCGGGGTTAACTATTATTGTATCCACGGCACGGAAAATGTCTAGATCACAAAAATCGATTTTCACACAGAGAAATGGTGTGGGAACAAGTGTACGAAATTTGAAAGGAAAACGTAGTACCGTCGCGAAGATGTGTTGTTTAGTACAATGTGCAATTTTTATGGTGATAAAATTAAAACCCCACAAGCCCGATTTTGCTGGACACTGTCCCATATAATTATATCAATAGTCTGGTATAAATTGAGGGACTGCGGTCAAGTTTTTGTTGGATTCGGGACCAGCTAGCTGTTTCAGTCTTTGCTATACTGTTTTGTTCAAAGAGATGCAACAAGGAATTGAACGTTTAGTCTGGTTTTTGATTATTGCATGGTGCTATAGTGAATGGTTTTCCTCAGTTTGGATGTGGTGGGACAGGTGACAGCGAATGTTTCATCATGACAAGGGAGGTACAGTGTTTGCTTGGGGCTGAATTCATGGGAAACATGGGGTTGTTATATAAATTATACAACCAGATGTATTCGGTTGGGTCATGGTCATGCAGGATTTACGTGCACACTACTGTGTGCACAGTTCACTTTTAGCTCTGCACTATATTTGATGCAGATGAGCAGTATTTGCATAAGAAGACTTGTGGATGAGTGTTATAAATAATAACATGCAGGTTATTTGGAGAAATTAAGAAATTTCTTTACATGATAATGTAGCTCTATGCAGTAATGTATATAACAAAATGAAGTTTCGTGTGCCATCGTCCCGATCGATATACAATTGACTGGGGACCGGGAGAGGTGTTTACTTGATATGTCACAGGCTAATAATGTAATTCATAAATTGAAGACGTGCTGGTAATGCTATTCATAGATGATTTTATCCGTATAGATAAACTAGTAACCGCAACGGGGCGTAACTTTGTCACATGCTGCAAGCCAGACAAGGTCATATAAATGCGATATAGCAGCAGAATATACAAATTAAGGTGGTTCAATGACTGAGAATGAATTCCAAAGTAGACCTATATACAGGGTGACAGGTTGCCTTCAGAACTTAGAGGATGCAGGTTCCATGCTTGCTTGAATACCTCCAGCGCTCTGTTTATGCGACTCATATATACATAGTAGAGACAAAACAGATGTACTTCGTTGTCACAGTCTAGAAGCCCTTTTTCCTCCAAGGCATAAAACAGGTTGTAAAAAACTATAGTGCACTGCTTATATACATCCAACCATAACCTCTCAATACGCTGGTTGTGAACACTGCGCCCAGCTATGAAGCTCCCTCTTAAATTCCTGGTCCCCTTAAAGGATGCTCCACCATAAATCTAGCTACTCCAACGTTTTCTCCACCTCTGTCTCCACGAACGCGACTAGGAAGCCCCAGCTGTCTGACACCCTCAATAAATAGCTGGAGTACTGTGTCAGCTCGATTATTGTCACAGCAATGTAAGTAAACAATTCTGCGACTGTAGCCATCAATGCAACCGTGTATCACAAAACGCCACCTAAATGCAAAGGAAATTGAATCATACTTTGCATGGAGTAAACAGTATACATTTTACCTTATGAGTTTATGATTTCCATCGATGTGGTAGAGGGATTTGGGTCCCGGGACCTGGTACACACGCCTGTATATAGTGGAGAGGCGGCGCATTATCAATCCATTTGGATCAATCTTCCTCTGTATTTCGCGGACGCGATGTTGTTGGACTCTGAGACCCCGAGCCAATAGATGGCCGCGGCAGCCATCACGCGATGTGGACTTGGTTTCCAACGGTATGGCATGAGATTGGGATTGGTATGGAATGGAACTTGGACTTGCCTTGCCACAATCTGTAACATTGCATAACACCCCCCCCCCCCCCCCCCACTTCACTGACCCCCCCCCCCCCCCCCCCCCCCCCCCCCCCCCCTGATAATTGAATAGGGTGTGTGAATTTTGGCAGTGATCACCCCCCATATAAAAGTCCCGATTACTCAGTTGTACGGACAAATGTCAACGAAGCGGTGGAGCACGACAGGGCAGGTGCGGAGTGGACCCGCTTGTCGTGATGTTCCCTGTGTTTTAGTAGAGAATGCGTGCATGTGAGTGACGAATTGGTTCATTTAACTTGCCGACTGCACCCCCCCCCCCCCCCCCCCCCCCATAACAAATTCCTGGATCCGGGGCTGATCCCTGCCATAGCAGGTCAGCCCCTCCTCCATGTTCCCTCAGTCCCCATGTCTCCATCCACACTCATATTCCAGTCTCCTTGCTCCCCAGCCACACCCATTATTGATTTTCCAGTCCCCAGACTCAATCTCCCTTACACCTTCATAAGGTGGAGTTGCACTTCTGAACACCACAAACAGCACTTTTGGAGGGAAGTGAAGGTGCTCACTAAATAGAAATAACAGCTACCCAGATACCTGCATGCACAAATAACTAGGGCGAGTGATGATGTGGAGGGTGTGGAAGGGTTGGTGATGAGGTAGATATGGTGCCAGTGGTGGATGAGATGTGGGTGGAGTGGTAAGTAGTGGACAAGGACTGGATTGGTGCCATCTCATGAATACTAAATGTGTAGAATTGTAGTATCTGTGGGGTGTGGTTTCCACCCCCTCCACCCAGCCTCCTCCATCCCCTCCACCCCCCACAGAGGTAACATCTCATCTAGTGCTGCAGGTGGGATGGTGTCATCCATTCACCCCTGGAGGTTCTAAGGCTTCTATAGCCAGTAGCAGTTACATCACCAGATAGCCCAATGATGATGACGCACTTTTAGGAATACCTTATATGAAATCCATGGTCATATTTAATGGAGAATGACATACACTAAACATGGTATAGCATGATGAGCAGGCAGAAGCATGCATGTGGTGCACAAACACACACACACACACATGCACACCACACACACACACCATGCACACACACCACACACACACACACACACACACACACACACACATCATCTCTGCAAACCATATATATGCTGCAAACGGAAGAAAAACTTTAAACTTCAGAAAGACAAACAAATATGACCTATGGGTACCCACTAACGTAGGCGGTGAGCCGGTCGCTACAATTTGTTGCGCATTCTGAAATTCATTAATAGAATGATTTGATAGGTGTATCAAAGATCCTTTACAGGATGTAGATTGAAGTACATATTCTGAATAGAACAATCGAACAACAGCAGTAGAAACAGCTTTGTAGATGTAAGGATTTAAGAGTCTGTTGTTCTTTCAGATGTGTTAGCAATGCACAAATGTGACCTTGTTAGAAGAGATTATTAACTAGGCAGTAGTGTGCTTGTTTATACCATGCCCGGCTCGCTAAATGTGGTTAGCAAGTCTTACTGTTGTTATTAAATTTGCCTAGTTGATCAAGTGCACGACACCATGCAAAATTAATAAACACATGAGCATAGCACTACTCATCCAAATGTGCATCCGCAAAATTACAGCACTAAAATATTATGAACCAAGCAATTAAAATTTAAAAACAGTACGGTCTAACAATATTTTGATATCATAAAAATAAAGTGCAGTACCTCTAATTCACATGGCCCACAAAATCACAATCTAATCTGATCTAAGAATTATGAGTGATTGAATACATTAATTAAGCATGAAAAAGTGCATTTTGTACATCTCTATGGAAAGCGCTATTTTGTTAAAAGGAAGGAAAGCGTACCATACAAAAAGGAAGGAAAGCGTACCATGCATACAAAAGGGCTGGTTTCTGTTCTGCTAAATCAAAATCTTACATTCTTGAGTTGGATCATTTTTAGTAATCAAATTTGTTAAAAAGCAATCATTTTCTATGAAAGTTATACAGGATATATCGAAATGTACAACAGGGGTAGCATCAACATAACGCTTCGATAGTACTGATGAAAGTACTGAAATGAGCATGTACACATGTATATACATACAGTACCTTTTTGTTTAAGGACTTGGTAAGCGTATATGTGATGTGATCATCCGTTGGCTGCATCTACATTTTAACATCTTGCAGCTTATTGCAGCATGCTGTTATCTGTCTACAGTTTTATGTAAATAGAACGAACGTTTTTACTTTGCAAGCTGTGCCACAATCAATAGTGCTTTTTGATACCCGTGTTATAGATGCTTGAGCTTAGTGAACACCGAAGTAAGAATGAGGAATAAGTAAAAGTGTTCAGGCAATGTTTATTGTATTTTTCAACTTCCGTGTGTGTGCATGTTTGTAGAATGCCATCTACATGCATTGCAGACTTTCCCAGACAGATAATATAACTAGTCTGGGAACAAGATAACGTGCTATCAGCATTTTGGCTGGAAAAGTGTATGCATTGAATTTTGCCTAAAAGTAGCTGACCTTTTTGTTTGGTGAAAGGTCGGGTTGCAAGCCTATATCTGCAACAGGAATTGCAGTCCAATCAGATTGCAACATCACTTAACTGACTGCCATTACAATGATCATTACAAATGTAAGGGGTTAAATCTGGCCACTTGGTTAACTGTCCTATTCAACTCCTACACAACAGTAATCTTGGCATAGGCTTGCTACCTGACTGAGCGTGGTAGTCATAGGAATCATTTAAATTTTTACCATGAATTAATTGCAAGGAATTACATTAAGCCAAGCAATAAGATCAATGTTCTACCTGAGTGCTAGAGGACATACATGTAGGCATGGATTGATGTTGGGTATAGTATGCATGTGACGTAAGCTAGCTTTCATCATACGCCAAAGTAGTGCATCCACTACACACAACAAAAAAAGATCACTTATAGGATGTATAGAGCTCTAGATCAAAGTAGTCCTATGTTCTGAATAGAGCAGCGATTTGCGTCCGCGCAGCTCTGGCCGTACAGCATGTACTCCACGACATTGCCAGTGGTTATTACGTATAGACGGCCGTAAACGTGTGATTGTTACCAACAGGGTCTTTGCAAAAGTTAAATAGCTATATCATACAGTCTTCATGTAGGGGGAGGGATGCAGCACGTGATAAGGTCTGATACTGCACACTCAGCGCACATACACGGCTATCAACACATTACTATATACGTATATTCAGCGTTTGCTACCAACGCATCCACTCAGCGTACAACCATGTATGCACCCACACACAACACTAAGTCCACTCAGCGTACAGCTACACGTACATGTATACGCTCTACCATGCAGCTACCTACATAACTACATACAATACAAATGATCGTCTCTGGTTCAAAAGCGTTCACGTCGATCACAACTGCTGCAAAACAAAACCTCACAAGATCACAAAAATTCCCAAATATTCAGTCCACACCATGCGGTACGTACGGACCGACTCTGTCTCTGATACCATGCATGAAAATGATAACATATTACTATAACAATTCCGCGTATAATCGGTTAATAGACAGTCGTTCGTTCAGCCTTTATCTTTCACTGGCTCAGCTGTGGCGTGTAGAACTGAAGTACCATTGTGTAATGTCGTCATGTTACCTAGCTGCCAACTCCGACAGTGATTATTAGTCAGCTTTATATGATCTCAGGTCAGATTAGCTTTGTTGCATGTTGTGTGTAATTAACACATGAGATGCCGCAGCAAGTGCACTTGATTGCCCTGTGTGTAGCAAATGACAAAGTTTATATATCTATGGCAACATAGATATGATACGCCATATAAAAATGGTGCCAATATGTTCCCCAACTTCTTCACGATAACATACACTGTTTATCATATATTCTGTTAGGCAGAAGAGGGTAGCAAAAGTCATCTGTTCATTAGTTATAAGAAATGGATGGCACAAATTGCCTTACATCTGCACAGTAGTATTAGTGGGTAGTAGCAAGTTTTGCAGTTCTATTAATTAATCAAGATTGTCCATACATTTTCTATGGAACATACCGCGGATGAAATCCAAAAAATGACAAACTGTGACTTTTATTTTTGCACATGCGGATAGCAGTTTTGTGATGTCGTGTGTTGTAGCACATGTTTGCCGTGTGTGATATTGAAGTGTTTTAAAAATACTGCACATTCAGATAAGAGTTGGATGTCACATATTGCTCTTGATGTTCTTAACCCTTGAACTGCTAAGGTAGGCTAATCGTGATAGACGTTAACAATTAATTGTATACCATACAGCGAATATCGTTGCATGAAAATTTCACACATCATAATACTAAATATGATTGTTTGGCCTATGACTGAACCAGAGCTGCAGTTGCAAATCTCTAGCGTATTAGAATACAATAATAATAATAAAAATAGCAGCTGTAATGAATATGAGTAATCTCGCAGGTCCTACTATTATGATGTGAGAAATTTTCATGCAAATACACCAGAGCTCTGCATGTTTCTGCAACTACATGATGGTACAATTCGTAACGGGATTGGTTATACTTTGAATCGACTACAATGCAGCCTTGCTAGTACAAAAAATATTGGCACAATGGCATACATGCCAACCACATACTGCATGTCCTGCTTGGCTACTTTAGTGGCCAATAGCAGTTCAAGGGTGAAGCATGTCAATAGTGAATTTGCACTGGTTATAAACAATAACGTTCGGAGGAACTAGTCCATGTGTGGCGCCGGGATGTCTATTTTCTCTATTAATGACTCGGTTATTTTGAAATTTCGTTTAACTCTGGAATTAAAAATAATATACATAAATAAAAATAAATAAATATGCGCAACGTTCGAATTACATGCCATAAATTACAAGCCATAATATGAATCACGCGCCATATACTGACTTTCGCACTCCTGAGGAGTGAAGAGTGCCGTTAATTTTTTTATTTTTTACAGCTCGCTCAAATGGCGCGTACATTTCCTAGACATTTACGGTATAGTTTACAATCATATTGCATTCCTTTGGTCAGAGATAATATCTCTGGTGGTGGACATCGCGTCACGCACGGCAATAGGACAGGGCTGCGCCAGACCGGCTGGTAAGTGAATGTATATGCTAGATGGCCACAGGTAGGAGAATGATGGTTTTCAACAGTGGGAAAAACATGCAGGGCAAGGGCCGATTAAAAAAAAAAAGTAACTTGAACTGAAGTTTGAGCACAATTGCACAGGGTTCATCAAATCCGACACGAACGAACTGTGAATACTTACTTCCTCTCCTCCTCGAGTACAACCTTCCTTCTACCTCTACTCAGTTGTGGCAAAGATAATATATTATCTCCGGTTGTGGGGTGTTCAAAATTTCATTTACGCTTGCCACGCGATGCCATAGGATTTTTTCCTCAAAAAGTCTGAAACTGATGTCCTCTAAACAGTGCTTCTTACGCACTGAACAATGTATATGGGATAGAAATGTAGCGCTTGTATGGCGGCTAATTACAAATTCAGCGCCTTACAACTCCATGACAGATACTCCTATTCACAGTGCGTAAGAAGCAACGTGTAGAGGACATCAGTTTCAGACTTTTAGGATATAAATGATTTGAAATCTTGAAAAAACATGCCCTTTTCGCGCGAAAACGATCCCATATGTGTTTAAAAACAGACTAAGGAGCAATATCTGCTCTGCTGAAGCTATAGAACGTTGTGATTGTAGAATTTCGAGTGCATGTGTTTTAAAAAGAACAAATCGACTGATTAAACCACTGCTGAATGCAAGCAAAGAGGCTAGAATAAAAGTTTCATCTATCGTTGAGATATTATAATATCGTACTATATATAATAATGAATTTAGTGCCTACTGATATCCGATATCATGCATGCATGTACATTCCAGCGGCTGTAATTTCAATATTTCATTCACTTATAGGGATTATGGAGTGTGAAACGGCAACACATGAGGTATTTATAACGATGCGCATGTGTGTTCTGCTGAAATGGTATGCCAAACTCCAATGCTGTGGAACACGACTGCACAACTTGATTTGTACTTGCATGATTGTGCAGGTTATGAGTACATGCGTGCATGTGCGCAACTATCCTGTTGACATCTATAATGAGTTGGTATATGGTGAACCACACGAATGACAAGTAATATCTGAGATAATTATAATTGTCACTGGTAATTTAGTGTTTGGCTGTTTGAGTTCGTTGTTTAACTGCAATTCCCTGGGTTGCAGTTGGAAGTTTGCAATTTTGTGGATAACGTGAAGAACTTCAAATTCATCAGGTTAGATGAACCACTTCATTGAAGTATTATTCGTTCATATCTTGATGTTCCAGGTGTCAGTTGTAGCATCAGTCAATACGTTATTGCGTCAGCGTGTTTCAGATGCACGGTCACGTGGCTTCTGTCGAGATTGCATTGATATGTTCGAGACTTAAAAAAAGAAAACAACTATTTGCATGTAAATACTGCTTAATTCTAATACAACCAGACACTTTATTTACCACTCAGTTAAATAATATTCTTGGCTACACATAAATAAATTCTACTTTTTTTCTAACCACAATTGCTCCGTGACTAATTTATGGTTGTATTCGATAGCTTGAACAACTGGATCAGATTAAGCGTACATTTATTGTGGAAGTGATTAGTACTAACTTGCATACCGTACATCAAATCTCAAGTCCAAGGTCATCTTTGAGTTGTATACACTGTAAAAAGCGGAGATATGTTAGGTCAACCCAAATCCAATCTAATCCTCAGGATTGAGACGGCAACATGGATTGCATTTAAATCCTAACTTATTGTTGGATTGATCTTTTATCTATAAATTCGGGAAGATTGATGTATTGTTTATTATTTCAAGTTTAAACAATTTGGATTGGTATATACCATGCATGCTTAAATCAGCAAATCTAATATCCATCACTGTAAAAATCACTGTCAATCCGAAATGAGTATTGACTAGGGCCAAACATGCGGAAGCGCTTCCGTTTAGCGAGAAAACGTTGTTTGCAAACAACTCCCATTCCTGTGAACAAAGGTGTGGACTTTAAAAACTTTACCGGTTTCGCTAAACGAAAGCATTGCAGCGGTGGGCAATATTGCCCTCAAAAAACTACATCACGCTGACGCATCTAAATATTTATCCACTTAAGTATCAAGAACAATAGCTCAGTTTGGCCATTGCATGTAGATGTATAATACATGCACATTTATATGCATAAGTATAGTGGAGCCACATCGGAACCTGCGTCAGCAAGGTTCCATATAGGATTGATTGAGTTAAAAAAAAAAAGTAACTCGCCGCGTCTAGAGGGACAACGGAAAAACAGATCGCTATCCATATCTATAAACCACCAAACTCTCACACACTAGTGGAGTATAATGGTGGTTAAGAAAGAGCAATTCTTAGGTATAGTAAGTTTTTAAAAGATGCCTTAGTAACTAACCAAGCCTCTAGCCCTGGTGACCCATTTGAGTATTTAAATAATAGGTTCTTTATGTGATGTATGGCTTCACTTTTAACACACACACACACACACATACACACACACACACACACACACACACACACACACACACACACATGGAAACAAGATTTGACTGGAATGGGACTGGGTACAATGAACTAGGCCTATATTTAGCACACTCTGGCATCATTATGTACTATTTTAGAATGTACTGAGTGTGTTAAGTTGCACCCCACTCCAGTCAAATCTTGTTTTTGTGCTTTTTGCACCACATTATCTTTCAATCCTATATTCCACCGACTTTCTCGTATAGAGAATATTTTTATTTACTTGTACATGCATATAATTGGCTCCACCATGAAGTCATCAAGTTGCCATCATGCGGCTGTGTATGCAAGTAGTGTGTTTTTGCCCATGCTTGAAACACCCGTGCCATCACATGTTAAGGAGCGTGCAACATAACACTTATTGCAATTTTTCGCAAAAGTGGAAGCTGGCAATGACTTAGCACCAACAACATCATGCAGTTATAGCCTGACTCAGCTTTTTGCGCACATGTTGTCACATGTCTAGGACCACACTCCCTTCAAGACAATGGGCTGTGTGCATGACATCCAAACTCAAACCATTGGACCAAAAGCCAAATTTGAAACGTTTCTACAAAGATACTATGAAGTTCACTAAACCATGAAATTTAATATAGAATGCTCTGTAAATGAAGTCCACTTTCTTGACACTACCATACACAAGGGCAAGTCTTTTCAAACCAATCAAACATTGCATGGACATAAAAAATAAGCACCTAACCAACAAACAAACAGACATTTGCATGTTCATTGTTCTTCCTTCAACCCAAGAGGTGTTGCCGAGAGCATTGTTCTGGGTGTGTCACACAGAAATACCTCATCCTAGTCAATAAAGGACAAAAAAACTTCAATGAGCAGATCTTGGAATTCTAAATGACATTCCTATTCGCAATGTGGACCTAATCCTATATCTTCCATGTAGGCCACCACAACCCACCTGATTGTGCAATCAGCAGCACTCGGGATGTATGAGTGTGTGTGTGTATGTGTGTGTGTGTGTAGTGTGTGTGTGTGTAGTGTGTGTAGTGTGTGTGTGTGTGTGTGTGTGTGTTAGTGCATGTGTGCATTAATTCCATGCATTGATTATGCATGATACAAGATGGCTTCTTTGGCTTTCATGACTACATGAAAAAGCGGTGCGTTCAAAATACGTGATGACAAGAGCACATGAAGACAGTATCTGGTTATACGTTTGGCTGAACTATGCTTTGGCAAAAGCAAATGCTGTGCAATTCAAAATCAATCGATTGTAGACTTATCTGGAGGATTTTAGCTCTATGTAATAATATGTGTTGTTAATGGCCACCAATGCATAATTTATATAATAATCTTTATCATTATTCAATCTATTGGCAACTCATAACTGAGTTGCCACAATAACATGACACATGCATGACAAGTAAAAACTGGTCACATTTTACGGAGCTGTTTATATATGCCAACAAATTAATATTTTTACTCAAAACCCATTCTTCCACATCAACACACATGCGTCATACACACCCACACCATACTTATGCAGTGGTGATAAGATAGTACATAGACTTCATGGTTCCGAGCTAACAAGAGACTATTTTGAACGCACCGCTTTTTCTTCTCCTGTCTTGGTGGAACAACCGGAAGGCTTGGGCATTGTGGTCCCACCTAACATTACAGCATCAGACATTGAGAGATTTATTGGTAAGTTTGCAGGTGTCTATGATATAGTCCAAATTGCTGCTTTATTAATGCATATGTGATTGCTGCCATTGATAGGCCCTACCAGAGAATTCGATATACTTGATGTTGCAAGTCAGACAGAGATTTGCATGACTTTGATGGAATGGATCAAATATTTTCAATCTCAGGATCGGAAGAGGGTCCTAAATGCACTCAGTCTTGAATACACTGACACAGAGTGAGTTACAATTGAACCTCTATAACGTGGACACCATTGATGCTAGCTGTATTATTCTTACTTCAGAGCCTTAGGATAAAATGATATTTAAAATTTGCATTGTTGATTAAATTATGTTTGATACATATACAAGTTGAGCGCATGATTAATTAAGTTACATGTATTGTCATAAACACCTGTACGGTAGTTTAACTCTTTTTAAGCGTGCGGTCAGTACAGTAACTAGATGTGTTTTAACGTCCCACGTAGCCCATTATTGCCCATAATACATTGCTATCCTTATAATTAATACATGTATAATATTATACCTCTTACCCAGCCAAAAGATGTGTGATTCAAAGAAATGAACTAATACAGCATTTAAAGAGTTCATGCATGTTCACATATACTGATATGAGGTAAAAGTACTAATCACAGAACTTGTCTCATTATAGAAAACATTTCTGTTGTATTATGCATGTTCATAATGGGAAAATGCCAAGCGCATTCTGAAGTACGTGTATCAATGGCAATACCGTGACTTGTTATCCGAATGAACGAGCTCGACGAATACGCTATTGCACTTGGGAGAGGCTCCGTAAGAGACATGAGTCCATGTCCATGCAGAATGCTCTTAAGCCCTGCGCTCCTGTATTCAAAACCAGTAGCATGTCTGTTCATCATTCTCATCATTTTGTGATTAATTATGTCCGAATAGCAGGATTTTTTTCTCCACTACTATACAGCTCAACAGAGATATGCATGGTAAATGCAATATCAACTTACAGTGTGCCGGTTTGAAATCATATAATGTGCACATAGAAGGGTATGGTGATAGTCTATCCCATACATGTAGGAGGTATGATGGTGGTCTGTCACATAGGAGGGCTTGGTGGTGGTCTGTCAGATAGGAGGGTATGGTATGGTGGTCTGTCACATAGGAGGGTATGGTATGGTGGTCTATCACATAGGAGGGTATGGTATGGTGGTCCATCACATAGGAGGGTATGGTGGTGGTCTGTCACATAGGAAGGTAGGTGGTGGTCTGTCACATAGGAGGTGTCTGTCACATAGGAGGGTATGGTATGGTGGTCTGTCACATAGGAGGGTATGGTATGATGGGCATTATAGTTCTGGTTGCTAGGGGAGTCCGTGATGACAAGAGCATTCTTTAGAAAACATATTGTGTAGTATATACATTGCATTCATGATGTCTTTTTCACTAATGGCTCATTCGGTTTCTTTGTTTCAAAAAGACTGGAAAAACTGATTACTGCACCAACTGCAGTGAGAGAAATGGATTGGCTCCGTCTCTACTGGCCAAAGGACTTGCCAGATGATCCGTAAGCCATTACCAGCAGGAAATAGAGCTATTAACCAGTTAATGCCAAGAGATGCATATTTAATATGTGTTTACTGTTACCAAAGAATTCTTCAAGGCCCTTTGAAAAATTAAATTTGAAGTTCTTGTTCTTCTGGCTTCAGTTTATATTGTTGAAAGCCTGTGTCTGCTTCTTAAAATTCCCCTGCTGCCACATTTAGCATGATTTTAGACATCTTTAATTTTAATTTACAAACAAATATATACCTCGGCATTCATCGGTTAAAATAATGACAAACTGAAGTTTGTCAATGACGATAAATGTATTTTGAAGTTGGTAAAGTTCATTGTCATGATTAGTGATTAGTGCATTGAAAATCCAATGGACTGCACCAAGTATTAGTGCCATAGAAAAGACCACAATCTTTGAAGGTTACTATCGTTTAAGTAGATGTATGTCCATAAAGTCTGTTATAAACATTGATGTTTAGCCTGCAGACTTTTAATAGCTCTCATAAGTTGATTGTGTTGCTTTTATGGTAGCATGACATTTATTGACATACCATGCTTTTTAGCTGCTACCAGAAACCCAAGTTTGGAAAGTACTGCTTAATGAGTACAAAGGGCAGTTTTACTGACTTTCATTTCGACGTTGCCGGAACTTCAGTATGGCACTACGTCTACAGTGTAAGGTTACATCAGCATGTGGAATGATAAAATTAGTATGTAGAGTATGGGAAAATAGTATGTCATGATGGAGAGGTGATATGTTGCATGGTGTGATGCAGATTAATTTGAATTACGATGGAAACGAAAATGCAATCAGTGTGGTAGTGTGGAGCGCCGTGCTAACAGCATAGGAAAGCCAAGGTGGTGGTCATGATCAGGCATGTAGAGAAGCAGCCTACGTTGATCAGAAGAATAAGTCGAATATTGTGTACACAGTGCTATTTGTATAATGTGCATTGTTTAGGACAACCATTAGCATGTCGAAAAATCATGTAATTTGATGGTTTATGAAACTAGCAGCATAACATGCATTGGATAGTACATACATAAATTCTTCTGTTTCTTTATTTCTAGGGAGAAAAATTTTTCTATCTCATACCACCCACCAATGGGAATATTGATAAGCTGTTCAGTTGGTTTTCACGCAAGAATTTTAGTTTCCTGAGTGATCTTGTCCCCGAGTGCTATGTGGTTCATCTTAC
Organism: Ephydatia muelleri; assembly: GCA_013339895.1. Lineage (NCBI taxonomy): Eukaryota > Metazoa > Porifera > Demospongiae > Spongillida > Spongillidae > Ephydatia > Ephydatia muelleri. Next base: position 10,202,709 of record JABACO010000005.1, read on the forward strand.
TGCAGGAAATTCACTCTTCATGCCAACAGGTATTAGAAAATGGAGGGTATAGCCCAGGTCATTTATGAATAGTAACACTGACTGTGATCACGGGTACATTCATTTTGCACCTATGTGCAGCGCTCAGAAAATCAACATTTGTATCAATGAAACACTGTTGTGGGATGGTGGTGTTGTGATGCAGTACAATGTCAAAAAGGATGAATTTTTCACTGGTGAATTTAGTCTAATATGTGAATAGATTGGTTGTAACTGGATTAGGATAATACAGAAACAGGCATTGTCAAGATTTGATAAAATACAGAGGCTAATACAAGCAAGACTTTAAAAATCAGAAATAAGAAAATGAGTGGGTTGTCCTTGTCATTCCAACACAGATAACCTATCTTTTGTGTGCTATCTAGATGCTAAAATCTTTCATATGCATGCTAAAATCACTAGATCTAACATCTATGTACTTTAAAACTGTGAATGCTATATCAGAACGAGGTTTGTTAAACAACACAAAAAATCGAGGCAAGATTAATTTGATCACCGATTGAATACAGATTGATCCAAATATCTTCTGGTTTTGGAACCACACTTATACATTTCTCAACATAATTCCACTCCCAAATAGGTTGGATTCATGCAGTGTATACACCTCAAGATTCTATTATCTTTCAAGATAACTTCCTTCAGAGATACTCAATTGGACTCCAGATCAGGTAATCAAAGAGTTTGCATGCTATGTGCCCACTCTGATAAGATAAGCACATTTCAGATGCTCATCAAACAATATCATCAACTGGGTTTGTAACAATTTTGTACATTGGAGGTAAACCTGCTTATAGAATTTACACCAGTAATGAAACAAATGAGAGAAGATAATAGAAAGAAACAATCATGATTATATCAATGGTATGATTTGAAAAATAAGCCATGCTGGTGACTGCTGTACTCGAGTGAAAAATTTCATTCTAGTACCTTATCAAAGATAGTCTTTACTGTCTGCTTGCTGGCACAACTATGTCTCATCTTTTCTGTAGGTTACGTGTTGGAAAGATTAATGACTATCGCATTAGTTACCACTATCCAGCTGAGGTTGTTACATGGTATGCTGCACAAGGACTTCTGAAAGAATTCACTGGTAAAATGTGCTGTGTTAAGTGCATGATCAAGGTGCATGTGATGGATGTGATGGTTAGGGGTAGATGACAGATAATGTACTGCATGAATGTGGATGGTACTTCAGTCTCTACTCTTAGTGTTTTTGTCTGCAAAAAGGGACCTAATGCATACATTATAAAATTTGCAGTATGCGCAATAGAAATATAATGCTTGTGTTGAAATGTATGGCTAATTAAAAATTCAGAGCCTTGCAACTCCATGACAGATACTTCGATTCTCAGTGCGCAAGAAGCAATGTGTAGAGGATATTTCAGACTTCTAGAATATTTCGAATTTTGAAATCATGCTTTAGGTCCCTTTTCGCGAAAACGATTCCATTTTTGAGTGTAATGCCAGTACACTGCATGTAGTGCATGTAAATGGATGGATGATGTAATGCAGTGATATCATTTTTCAGAACACTGGAGCAATAGCACAGTTCCACCCAAGTACTTGTTGGAAGGTGTGAAAGAAATGATTCCATATCTTAAGGACTGGATCGCAACCAAAGAGGTATGTAGGTAGTTACAGTGTGTGCAGGTTTGACTGTAGGAGGGATGTGAGGAGGGAAGGAGAGAGGAAATTTATAACTGAACATGATCTGTTCTCATAGGATTTGAAGGTGCACTTGAATCTGGCATCACCAAGTCAGACACTAGAATGCGTAATTGACAAGTTTTCTGAATATCTTCGTCAATGGATATCCCCTGTTTAGAGGAGTGTGTCTAATCATGAACTTTTGATGTGCATAGTTTAAGTCCTAGGCCTATTTTTTAGTATGCACTGATTTTGACATATTGGTTATAAATATGGTCTTGTTGGTACAATTACAATGGGTGTGGTGGTTGTGAAATTGACTGGTACCCATGAAGACAGTAACCTTCTTAAGGTTCTTTTTGGTTATATGAGACTAGACATGATTGAAGTGTTCAAACCATCATCCCATGGCAGTGTGAAAATTGTTCATTTGGATCAAGGTCTAGACCCAACTTCATCCTCAAAAGCTAGAAAGCAGCACACATTGGTGAACAACAGGCTAGTAGAATTTATGTATCATTCAGCTTGAAAGAGAAAGCTCCTCGATTTTAAGATGTGATGTACACTGATAGTTTAGCTAGTCACCTTAACTAATAATCCATTATAATTAGTTAAAATATAGTGACCTTTTTACACCTACAGACTAATCATCCATCCAGCGGATACTGTACTCTCAACAGCGAGACATTGTCATTCAAGAGTGATCTAGAAGTAGTCAACACACTCCTGTTCCTTGTATGATGCTTCCGCTTTTCTGCTGAGTCTAGTTGTTAAGGTCCTGCATGTGTATGGTGCCATGGTCACCCAACACTCAGGACAGTAAATGAATCCACATACAGTGTAGCTAGACACCCTAAACCATTATAATGTCGCTGCATGTAGGAAAATCCTATTTTTCCTTTGTACCTTTTTGAGCTGCAGCTGATGGAGGACAGCAACAAACATGGTAGAAAAAGTGATGCATGAAGTTGCTCTAGTGAGCTGTACCTGTGTACCAGTTCTAGGCAGGTTGGGACCATGAACCTCACCAAAATTTCGACTCCATTATCAAATAGAAATTGCCACCTGGACTCAGCAAGTGACGTGCACAAGCTCAGTTGCGAATGCCATTACTGTATTTTCTTGCTTGACCACTTGACGTAGCAGAATAGAGTATGCATGCTTGACTTGTGACATGCAGGTACCTGTTTAGTAATTACGTCTCATTAGTCTCGTGGAGCCCTGATCCTAGTCTCGCATTTGCATGTGCAAACACGAGGGTGAAGCCCATTGAGAGACTACATGTAGATGAAAGCATGGTCACACTCGATAATTCTAGTCAATGCACAAGGTTGATCAATGGCCTCCACTATGTTTTAAATAGCAAAACACTTCCATCCATTATACATCACTTTTCAGAGGACTAATGTAGAGGCTTTCTCTTCCAAGTCGGGCAGTTTTTGCTCCTGTTGAATGTGCAGGACACATTGATTGCTAACATTTCATGTCTTTGATTGGTATTCTCTGGAGTGTTTACGTTTGTTGGTCCATGATTCTCTATATTATAAAGTGTCCCCATGTTTGGATTGTTAAAACATTTAGGCTACTTGGGCTCTGCACCTCACTAGTGATCTCCTGCTCCAAGAGAATGGATTCCATTGAGCACTGCGATTAGGAGGTGCCTTACAAGTGATTATAATTTTACATCCATGCCCCTCCCCTTTCAAGAACACGTTTGTAGGACACAACACACACACGCACACAACATACATGTACATGATTGATAGATTGATAGTTTATGCATACCACAATGGCTAAAGGACAAAACTGTCACAGAGAATGATTTGTGACCTAACATTAAAGTACAGATGTCTAAACTTGTCTTGATCTGCAAAGTCTGATGAGCTTTCTTTTGAGCACTCCTGTGATGGTGAGATAGTGAGTCAAATGAACTTAGGTTCCCTGCTTACACAGCTCCTCCCACATCCCTATACACAGCTCCTCCCATATCCCTATCCACAGCTCCTCCCACTTCCCTACACACAGCCCCTCCCACATTCCTGTACACAGCTCCTCCCACTTCCCTATGCACAGCTCCTCCCACATTCCTGTACACAGCTCCTCCCACTTCCCTATGCACAGCTCCTCCCACACTCCTTTACACAGCTCCTCCACATCCCTATGCACAGCTCCTCCCACACTCCTTTACACAGCTCCTCCACATCCCTATACACAGCTCCTCCCACATCCTTATGCACAGCTCCTCCCACACTCCTATACACAGCTCCTCCCACATCCCTGTACACAATTCCTCCCCCTAGACTCTTTTATGAAAGTCACAAGGGTATATATCACTTGATGGTACACAGTTTCATGGCATTTGGTATTTTGGAGGCATACTGAGTTGCATTTGGTTTGACCTAGTCATATGATCAGGTGACCAGGTGCTACGTTACTCACATGATCAGGTAACCAGGTGCCATATGATCAGGTGACCAGGTGCTACGTTACTCACATGATCAGGTAACTAGGTGCCATATGATCAGGTAACTAGGTGCCATATGATCAGGTAACTAGGTGCCATATGATCAGGTAGCTAGGTGCCATATGATCAGGTGACCAGGTGCTACGTTACTCACATGATCAGGTAACTAGATGCCATATGATCAGGTAACTAGGTGCCATAAGATCAGGTAACTAGGTGCCATATGATCAGGTGACCAGGTACTACGTTACTCACATGATCAGGTAACTAGGTGCCATATGATCAGGTGACCAGGTGCTACGTTACTCACATAATCAAGTGACCAGGTGCTACATTACTCACATGATCAGGTAACCAGAGCATGTGCTTCTCCATGATGATGATATTCCAGGCAACAAGCCTTTGCAGCAGCTATTCACTGATGCTGTGCACACATAGACACAGGTGAGACAAGACACAAGCATCAGGAGAATTGGAAGGCAATTGCAAGAAAACGTTTTCAGATTAAAGTGCAGTGAAGTACTCAATTAAAATGTAGTTTCGATATATATGATGTATAGTACTTGTACAAGTCACCACACCCATTAAACACACACACACAATATGCACACAAGTGTACACACACACACACACACACACACACACACACACACACACACACACACACACACACACACACACACACACACACACACACACACACACACACACACACACACACACACACACACACACACACACACACACACACACACACACACACACACACACACACACACACACACACACACACACACACACACACACACACAGCTCACCTGGCCCTAAAGAACGGGAGCCAGTAAACCAGCCTTCCTCCCACAACAAGGAATTTGGTTGCAAAGGACACCAAGTTAGAGAGCACTTCCCACAGCTGGTAGTGTTGCATATCTAGGCACAATTTGACCTAATTTCTTCCCATCACAACAGGTTAGTAGCAAATAGTTACACATATTTATGTTCTTCACTTGGAGGCATCTGTATAATACAATACAATGGCCATCAATGGCAAAAAGCATCAAATCAATGATCAAAAAGCCATAGGGGGTGAGCTATAAAAGCTCCAATAATCCTAATCCTACTACAATATACTATAATCTACATGCTTCACCAGGCATTGCATGCAACATGACCACAAAACATGTAGGGTAACCTCGTACATATTCCACTGGGAGCATATTTTCTATCTAAGTCATTCCTTAAAAGGCAGAAATGATTGCAATGAGCTTCTTATACCACCATAGCCATAGATGTATATGAGCCATAGATATATATGTACATGCAGAAATTCCACTGGCAATGGAATATCTGGTGTGGACACCTTTCTCTCTATGTTCTGAATCGATACACAAGTATACTGGTTTAAGTGATGCGATTTTGTACACTATACTAGTATATAATCATTAGTGTCTTGGATGCAGTAGTTTCTTATACATTTTAAGATTACCTAAATATGGTTTCATCATCCATTCTATGCTTACATGTCAAAGCCCTCTAAATTCAAGTGTACCAATGCACATGCTGCATTTGATGGTAATGGAATTCCATACCAAAGCCCAATAAAAATGCATCTTCATAATCAGATGATACATTGGTAGTTGTGTACATGTGTGTGCATTCAAAGACCGGTGCATATGCTTGCATAACAGTTCTGTAATAGAGCAGGGCTTTTGTATTCGATGAGTTATTTAACGTACAGCACCATCAACCGAATTGTTCCCTGTCAGGCACAGTCTTAGATGTTGTGAGTTTTGTTATGTACATTGTTATTTCTCTGTCATCCAACTTGAAGCCTAGCACACATTACTCATATAGCTGCCTAAGTTCTGTGGTCATTGTTTTTTACTGCTGAAACATTTTCACACATCAGATAATTTCCACCTCGAGTTGTGGCTTACAAAGTTTTTGTTAGGCCAATTGTTGAGTGATGTATTTCAGGTGGCTGTTAGAGGGGTCAAGGTGAGGGAGTTAGAGTAGTACAATCCATATGATATTGGCTTGTTTATAAACACAACATGTATGCAAAATGAATTTCTTGAATTCCTAATGAGTCAGTCTATTCTGATATGGTCATGTGCTTCAAGATTACAAAGTGTTAGGATGATACTTCCTTTGATATATATTTTTCTATGGCTGATGTAAGTTGCCACACACAAAGATACGCTTGCAAACTGCAAGTTCACAATCTACCACATTGGGCTTGCAGATCAAATATGAGACTACACAAAATATTCACATGTTTGAAGTCTCGTGGGCATTACACCACTTTACCATTTAATAAAGTCCTTCTCAAGCCATTACTTCAGTGTATAGATGTTATATTTGCATTGAGAATTACACAATTAACCATTAAACAATGTAGTTTGTTAGTTCATAAAATGAGTTCATAACAATTTTATAACCATATAGAACCATTTTGACCATTGTAGACAGATAAGGATGGTAAAATATAAGAACTTAGGAGTGTATGTAGAGGGTGCAGCTGCATCTCAGGTGATGGAAGAGCACATGATCTGTGGAATGAGTGTGTAATACGATCTATATGTAACAGTCAATCTCTTATTTCTTAGAGTTTCTTGGCATCCTTTGACCCCTATTCCAGGAGTGCAGTACCTCCATGTAACAAGTGACAGGAAGTGAGTCAGGGAATTACTATTCATCGTACTCCACAAGGGTCTATTCAGAACACTTGCTGTCTCTTACATTACATGTGCGCCATGCATGTACGTATAAGGCAAAGAAGTGTTCGAATCAGCTACTGGCAGACCTTTCTCCCCATTTTGTGACTTATATTTTGTGGAAATGGGCCCACACTTCCTCCTGGAAAAAACCGAAAAACCTAGTTCAAGCTGCTCAAAATGTTCATGAATGCGGTAGACTATTACTGCTGTGCAGGATGATCTTACATGGTTCTGTGATTGGCTTCAACCACTGACAATGGCAACAAGCTACACCTGCATGCACGCTCATGTGTTGGCAGTCCTGTACATTGTGTATTGAATGCATGGAAGAGTACCATGTAGTGTTCGTTGCCTGCAAAATGGATGCTGCACCAATATTAAAATGATGTCATCAGTATGCAGGTGGCGGAATACGTATGGCGTTTGGAGGACAAAGTGGATGCCAAACCACTTCAAGCCTGATACAAGCAATAATTAAACTGCTAATCATCACAGACATATCATGACAGAACTCACCACAATTGTATCCCTTCAACCTATAAATGCCTGCACCCTGCATGAACGCTTGAAGGACGAAGTGCTCTAAAGTTAAGCAACAGAGGTTTACAAACTGCCCTTTCCTCGCCATGTTGCCATGAAGGCTTTGCCAAGGTGGCAAGCTCATGGAAGTATAACATGTGAAACGTATGAATAATTCTTTTGTGATAGTCTATGTAAACTGTTAGGTATACATAATATATGATGCTAGGTTTACCTACCAAAAACGTTAGGTGACTTTCGGTGCTATAGGCTAAATATCTGTAAAAATGGAGTTCTCAAACAATTGAAGAGTAAATTTTGAGGACTGAAAAAGTAGTCAGAAAGTGGGTGCGGTGGTTGGGCTTTGGCATGGCCTGAAGGAGAAAAAGAAGCGCTCTTAATGGCAGTGAATCAGCAACAGCAGCCGTACAGGTAGCCATATGAACATCGCTGACCTCACTAAATGCAGGGCGGCAAGAACTTCTGTTTCTACCATCAAATGAGGCAGCACCGCCGGAAAGAATGAATACGATGAAAATTGAAGACTACCATAATAGCTGCGCTCGTTGTCCTTCCTGCCATCTTCTTATGATGAAGCGTAATGGGCTATTCCATTATTTAATTATACACCCCTACAGATGACAATAAATGGTGTCCAGGGGGGTATAGGGAATATGTCCCGGGGGGTTGTCATTTAAATCCCTGTCCTGGGGGGTTAGAAGGCATAATAGAAGCTTGTCCAGGGGGGAGTGGCACAACATAGAAGATTGTCCAGGGAGGTGGGGCAAAACAGAAGCTCGTCCAGGGGGCATTTACAAGTCTGTCCCTGGGGGGTAGAGGTATAATACAAGCTTGTCCAGGGGTGTTTTTATAAATTGTCCCGGGGCTATACGTTTGCAATTATTGTCATCTGTAGGGGTGTACGCTTAAATTATGGAATAGCCCAATGGTCTTATAAAAGAAGAGACCTAACGATATACTGCTGCTGGGGTGAACACGCTTCGTTTCAGCACACTGCTGCTTGATACTGCCACAAGAAGCGACCAGTTGAACTTAGTCTGCAGTTAGCGAAATGCCGTTGGTACGATTGCGCCTAATTACCTTTTTGATCTGTTCATGGAATGACGTAAATGACTTACCAGCCCTCCCACTTTTTGTTTACTTTTCTTTTTTCGGTCCTCAAAATTTACTTTTCAACTTTTTGAGAACTCAATTTATTCACAGGTATTTAGAGACGCACAGTAAACGTGTGTGTTCATGCACATGACTTCTCCACACATGCACATGACTTCTCCACACATGCACATGACTTCTCCACACATGCACATGACTTCTCCACACATGCACATGACTTCTCCACACATGCACATGACTTCTCCACACATGCACATGACTTCTCCACGCATGCACATGACTTCACACATGCACATGGCTTCTCCACACATGCACATGACTTCTCCACACATGCACATGACTTCACACATGCACATGGCTTCTCCACACATGCACATGGCTTCTCCACACATGCACATGACTTCTCCACACATGCACATGATTTCTCCACACATACACATGACTTCTCCACACATGCACATGACTTCTCCACACATGCACATGACTTCTCCACACATGCACATGTATCTTAGCAGAGAACGTACGGTCAGTAATGATGGCGTCAAACATCTCAGGTGTCCTCCAGACTGGACTCGCAGCATCAGCCTATAGCCCTATACATAGCATATACATGCATCATGTGCATATTGATCTCCTTTATACCACCAGTTCAATAACTTCTTTGTTAAGCACTTTCCATGTGAACCGTTCTCTGATTCTCTTAATTGTTCTCTTGATGCCTAGATGACCAGAAGTAAGGTCCGAATGACAGGCATGTAAGATCTTTTGTTTCTCAGATGTATCACAAATCAACTTTAAATTACAACCTGTATTTTGAGGTAGAACGTATGCAGAAATGAACGGTCACGAAAGTTGGCAGCTTTTGAGCGCCTAAGCCAGCAGTGCTATTTGATAGGCCACGTGATTTGTGCTTTGTACTAAAGGTCAGAGGTGCCTCGCACTCATTGTATGACTTTTAGGCATTTGGTCTACTTCGTGCACAGCGCGGTTTGTACATTTTTGGATTTCATTCCGCGGTACGTTCCATAGAGAATGTATGGCGTTTTTACAAACCTAATGGACCTGCATGCAACTTTTGCTACCCACTAATACTACTCTAAATGATGTTCAAATGTAGGCAATTTCAAATTTTGTATCTCGTACCGTCCAAAATTCTGGGACCATTTCTGAAAATATGATACTCCATAGACTTGTACACAAAATGGAAAAAAAAAAAAAAGATATTCCATTAGTTATAACTAATGAACAGAGGGGGTTAGAACTTTTGCCACCCTCTAAAGCTATTCTACAACTATCCAAACAATATAATATATGATGAAGAATTTGGGGACCATTTAAAAAAATAGTAAACCAGTTTTGGTGCAATAAGGCGCCATTTTTAAATGGCGTTTCTATGGGTTGCCATAGTTAATTTGAGACCTCTAACTTGGACACGCCCATCTAGGGCAATTCTGCGAGGGTGGAGTCGAGGCAGAGGGCGAGGTGGGCCAGGGCGGGGTAGACAAGGGGAAATGAGCGTATAAACATTAACTACATGGAATACTAAAAGTTTCGAGTCTGACACCGAGTAGACTGATCGTTGTGATATTGTAATCTCTGGCTGCATATACCTCGACCGGCTGCTCAGATATCTACGTACGCTGGCAACATTTCGTATATCAAATTTTTATGTTAGCGGATCCATGTAGCTGAATCGAGTGTCTGAGAAACAAACCAGCAGCATTGCATGTGGTTGGATTTGGAATAAACGTGTTGCAAACGTGATCACATGTACATGTACCTCCAGTTATTAAATTAATTATAACACAACAGCAACGCTAATATTTTGCAGATCCGAGGTGAGAAACGTTGTGAGCGTAGTTGTTGTAATTCCATCCACGTACTCGATATCGATATGTTGACAGTGTGATTCTGTGATTAGTTAGGTTCGAATCGGATGTAATAATAGTGCCCTTCACAAAGGGAGCATTTATTAGAAATCATCTATTACCAGTATCAGAGATAATATATAGAGGGATTGGAAACTAATCACGTGCGCCATAGACTTAGATCCTCGCAAGCGTGAATCACACCTTGTATAGACCAAAAAGGGGGCGGATTTTATACTTTGAATACAAGTCTTGAATGCCACAAGGTAACTAACTACCCTTTTTCGATTTTAATACGGGCAGCGTATAGATAATCCACCATAGATTCATTAGGCGCTGCTAGATTTGGTGTAAAAAAATGACTTATAACGGAGAACGAAAATTAGCCTTTTTTTTTTACTTGTGGGGGAGAATCCGCTGATTTAGACGAGCTGTTATCGTCTTGTTTGGTATATATACTTCATATAGGCTATTGTGTGCCCATCGCTTTCGTTTTGGCGCATAGCGTCCTTGTAACCCTCACAATCACATTTCCTATACCCTTAGTTTGTGGGGGAGCTACACCGTTGTGATACGGAACCGACTGGTTTTGGTACATTAGTTTGACAGTGCAGTGTTGGTTGTGTGCCCATCGCATGTTTTTAAAGGCCAAACGTGTCCCATTTGTTTAGTGAATTGCTACAAAGGTGATGATGGGAGGAAGAAAATTTAAGAACGCGGGAAGAAAGAAGAGTGAACTTTGAAGCTGAGTGTGGCTATTCCTCGCAATCATATTAAGGTTGCAGTTTCAGAAGGCTTAGCTTTATCTCAGCTTGTTCCAGAATCCTTAAGCCCTGTGGATATGTTGTCTGAGGTTGTTCCGGAGTCCCTACGTCCTGTGGAATCACTTCCTGTCTGTTTACCCATGTCTCTTTTAACAACTGGTTTGGTAGAATCTTTGTATTCTTTTATAACAGGATAGCTAGAATGACACTTCCTACATCATGGGTGGTTTTCAATTCAGATGGATGATCTATGTCCATTTAGTGTCACAAGGCAGTGGCAAGGCAGCAACAATTGCCATGTCAGTGGTTGTTGACATGGACATGCAGTGGTGTATTCACACCTAGCTTGCATAGGCCTCTGCATGTTCCAATGTGTTCACTTCTTAGTGGTATGCCAATCTTGCTAAACTCAGTTGACAGTGTCTTCACAATTCTTAATTTCTTGGACAACACCAAATTCTGTGCTGGTAATCCTGATAAGGTTTTAGTAGCTGTTTGGTACCAGCAAATGCTTTCTCTACATGGTTGTTCAGGTAATTGTGATAGCTCTGGTCAAAGCAACTTGTACGGATTCTTTCCAGGAGTGCGCGCGTTGATTGGTGTTGATTGGCTGTGTTTCCAATCCCTCTATATATTATCTCTGCCAGTATGTACTCTAGTAGTATAGTTTAGCAGTGGCATATCGATTATGTATTGCTGAAATAAAGCGCGTCATATTAACGTATAATCTCCAGGCTCGCGTCCTAGATCTAGGACGCATAACCATCGTAGATCTAGATGAACATAGAATGCTTTTCCTTATCAATTTTGGCCGAAACAGTGGGATTTCGTAAAATAATCGCTAGCTACCAGGGGAGGGGGGGCAAAAAAAAAAAAACAGTACTCTAGAATCTATGAATACACCATCCCCCAACTACTCAATTTTTTTTTTTTTTAATGCACTTAAGGTTGCGACGAAACGTAGTAGTGCTTTATAAACTGATCTCAATTTTGGAAGGCTGCTGATAATATATGAAGCCATAACCTTGGTTTCGAGTTTATATATACTCATCATGGCTTCGTATTGTTGAATGCATTTCACTTAAGAATGCACTTAAGCCAGTGTTATTCTTATACGTAGGTCCAGGGTAGTAATGTACATTTAGGTCCAGGTTATCCGTGTGAATTGGATTAGATTACTGAGATGTTACTATATCAAAATGGTTATTATTTGTCCATACAATATATATAGACATTAGGCCGATGTAAGGTATATGTACATTGTCCAGGTTAGGCCTGTGTAGGTACATTTAGGTCCAGGTTAGGCCTGTGTAGGTACATTTGGGTCCAGGTTAGGCCTGTGTAGGTACATTTAGGTCCAGGTTAGGCCTGTGTAGGTACATTTAGGTCCAGGTTAGGCCTGTGTATAGTGGCACATGTAGGATCAGGGTAGGCCTATGTAGGTCCAAGTTAGGCCTGTGTTGGTATATGTATAGGTCCAGGGTCTGACTGGTGGTGATGAACACTTTTTCATTGTGTGCTATGTAAACTGTGGTTAGCTAGCTGAATAGTGTATTGTCTAATCTGATGTTAGGCTGCCTGTACATATAAATCTACTAGCTTTAGCAGTTCTAAGAGAGCAAATCGTGTATGATTTTTAAAGCACATACTATATATACAAACCACACATTGTGTGCAGAGACGTGTTTTGGTGGTGATGACATGGGCCTGATGCGGCGATGCCAGCAAGCATTAGTCCTGATGCCATAACATGGGAGGGGGTGGAGTGTGCTTTGGACCTGATGCAGAGGCTCTTTGGCCGAGTGGTAGACTGCTCAGCGCTCCGATGTGTAGACATAAAGCTTTCCGTTACGAACGTATAGTTAAATTTGAGCGCTTTACGTGTACTGTTACTGACGCTCTAGCCACATGCACACATGCAGACAAAGATTGAACGATATGTAAGGCTCAAGCCAACGTAGGTCGTTCTGTACTGGAAAAGTGCTAACGAATCAACTTAAATTTCCTGTGTAAGCTGCATGACTATATAAATGCCGATGCGCGATGACGAAGCCATGTATTTCATATTAGCAGTTGTTATAATCTTAACTTATTGTGCACATTTATTCATCATTATGATAATATTGTCAATTACATTACATATTTATTGGCAGATGACGCAAGGCATTGCGCAATGACATACATGTATAAAAAATTATGCGCAGCGGTAGAAATTAATTTTTTGTATTGATTTTAGTTAAAGAACGGTTCATGATATCAATTTATTGTACATACTAAACGTGTTTAAATTCAATTTGAAAATAAATCGCAAGATGACCACCGATGTATGACGATTTCTCGATATGAAGTGTCCGGCAGCGTGGCTTTGCAACTTAAAATGCTCAATACAGCCAATCACATGCACGGCACATATGCAGCTATCACATGCACTACTGAGTAACCAACGTGGGCATCGATCGCTATATTCCGAGAGCTCTACCACCATGCCTGCCGATCATTCTCGCATTAGGCACAAAATCAACGTACCTACCTCATCGTCTTTTTTTCATGCACACTTAGCCATTTTGTAAACAATCCTATCCGCTTTCCTTCTTATGGACCTCTTTTTGTTCTACGTACATCCTTCAGGATACCCTTCCATAGTCGCTTGCTGAAGTAGATCGTCTTCTGACTCAGATTCGCTAGACATGTAAACCTTATACCACAATGGATTGGATGGATGGGACCAAAAAATGACACATGGGACCAAATTACTCGCTATATTTTGGACCGGCCGGACCATTTCAGGTTGCACATGTGCATCAAAGAATTCCATCTGTATAGCAGCTGTATGGCTTGCTGTGGTTTGTCCGTAAGTGTCAAAACCACAAATAACAATATTAACCGCGCCATATATCATTCACACGCACATATTTAAGGGTCATTTCGCACCCCCCTTGTGGACAGGGCGTACGTCAACCGGACAAGGCTGCGGCAAGGAAAACAGACCGGCTGGTAGGTGAATTTGTAAGCTAGATGGTTACAGGTAGGTGTTCAACAGGGGGAATATTAACAAGCGTACTAGGCAAGGATCCCAAAATCCGATTAAAGATTCATGCAAACTAAAGTTTGAGCATCAGTACATAATAGAGCTGACATGAACAAACTCCAGTGCAACGTGACCTACTCTATACTCAGTTGTGGGGTGTTTAAAATTTCATTTACCCTTGCCACGCGATACTATTATGACCGACTAAAGAGGAGCAGCTGGAGCTATTTTTCATGTATCGTTGGGATTGTAGAATATCGAGTCATACACGCACCCGCGTAAAAATGGGTCATCGATGTATTATGGTTACAATAGCGGTGTGAAATACGACGGAGTAAGTTCCTTAACTCATTGGCGGGCGACAGCGCAATATTGCGCCGCAGCTGCTATAATGCCACTTTTTTATAACGTTTTTTGGAGTCAACAACACACTGTTCAAAGGAAAAGTTTATTTGCTTATCAAATTCTTTACAAAGAACGTTTCCGGAAACGCCTACCTATTCCTCACAATACCAAAAAGTTTATTTGCTTGTCGAATTCCCCGAACTGTTTACATAGAACGTTTCCCCGAAACGCTTATCATCGTACCGCAATAATTGCCAACGCCCTCGACACTGAAAACTATACTATAAAGTTCCTCATGATCACGGCTTCTGGTAACTGAAGTGTGAGAGTGTTGGCAATTATTGCGGTATTATGAGGAATAAGCGTTTACATTTGTCTACGCGGTGTACAGAAAAAAAAGTTATTCACGCTGCTGTGCCAGTTAACATTTGACGGTGCATGCGCATTGAACACTGAGGGCCTTTGGTGTTTGGGCCGAAATTACCAAGCTGTAGTTCTGGTTTTCTGGTCCCAAGTTAGCGCGTCAAAGTGAAGCTATTGATTGCGATACGCGGGGTGTTACTATATAATTTGTGGAACGGAACGGAACTAAACGACTCTATTTTTTTAAATCGCTAATTGAAACTAAGCAGTGTATATTGACTCGAGCAGCATGTATAAAGAGGTGCAAAACACGACAAGCCCCTGTGCAACACGTCCATCGCTCTTGATGCAAGCGTTCTTTAAGCGGTGCAATGGCAACAAACTTATATGCCATGCTAAAACTATTCCTCAGATTAGTAAGGGACAGACACCCTTGCATGTCATGACAACATACATTGTTCCTCAGATTAGCAATGCATGGAGATGGTCTGCTGCTCCATGGCCTCGTGAATGGCTACCTGATCCCTCTGGTCCATCTTGTCAAACTCATCTATACAGCACACACCCTGAGGGAAGGGCATATCTCATCCCCAGACCACTGTAATACTCTTTTCATATTATCGTACAATAAGAAAATGAACTTGATCACAATGTTGGGCTGCCCTTGGACCCACATTTATATTTTATAACGCTACATAGCCACTGTTTAAACAATTCACCAAATTCATAAAGTCTGAATTGTGATGTACCAGCTGACATTCCATGTGCTATTACTAAACCTTAATAACCTCTTTTTTTGTTTTGATCGTTACTCGTGTTGTTTTAGGCTCAGATATTTCGTCCATTGAAATTCAATACCAAATCAACAGTCAAAATTGCATTGGTAATTGGTTATGGTCATTGTTAGCAATGACAACCCAAGTTAGTAAAAAATAAAAAACAAACAAATAAATGGTATAAACAAACAAGATAAAACATGCATGACAATTATAGATACAATTGCATAATTGTAGGAAGTGATGCCCCATTGTCAAAGCCTAAGTCCACTCCTCCATTATACCCTGGATCCCTCAGACACAAGCTTTATGTTTGAACCTTTCTTTAGATAAGTAATGAAAATTATCCCTTATATGCCATGATAACATGCACTGTTCTTCAGATCAGCAATGACAACCCTTGAATGCCATGACAACACTGTTCCTCAGATTAGTAAGGGGACACCCTTGAATACCATGACAACACTGTTTCTCAGATTAGTAAGGGGACACCCTTGAATGCCATGACAACATTGTTCCTCAGTGTTACCATGATATTCAAGTGTATCTCCTTGCTATTATGTAAACTGTTTTGAAGTGGTGCCCCCTATAATCTTACGACCACAAGATCATTTATTCACGAGAGTTTCAGAAGGTGGAAAACTGGTTGTGTATCATCATGCGTGTAAATTCCACCTGCTGTAATTTAATGTTTCATTCACTTATAGGAATTATGGAGTGTAAAACGTCCCAAATGATGAATACAACATATGAGGTATTTATGCATGTCACTACTGTCAGAATAGTATCATTAGAGCAATGCCTTGGAGTACCTGAAAAATGGCATCCATTAGCTCATCATCTCAATGCTCTGTGGTGTGGGCCATTTTTTGACCAATCAGGATGCACAGTATCTACAACAAAGGGCCTATTATTGTGCACAGACGAATTCTGTACCAATCTGTGTTTAAACAAAAACAGTAACACGGTTTACATATATGAGGAAGTAATTTTTTAATTGGTCATGAGCAATCATTACGGAACATAACCTTGCTTCTAATCGAAGTTCTTGCGAACGGTTTTCTGAGGTGTTCCTTTTTATAGTTTACTGATCCTCAAAAATGTGTGCTGTATTTTGAAGTTGGTTAAATTATATTTAGATTGTAATTGGTATGCTCATTTTAACAATATTAGTAATTTAACTAATCATCTAGATGACATATCAGTTAAATAGACAATGAAGCCATATATCTGTTTAAAAGTCGTTTATGGACACCTGTATACTCACAATGCTTGTACTGGGTTGCAGTGTGAGAACTGTGATGAGAACCACACGAATGTAGTCTACTTTACATGTAGTGGAGTGTGATGTGTGTGATTGCTTGAGTGGGCTGTTTGAGTTTGTTGTTTAACAATTCCCTGGGTTGCAGTTGGAATTTTACAATTTTGTGGATAACGTGAAGAACTTCAAATTCATGAGGTAAGATGAACCACTTCATTGAAGTATTATTTGATCATTTCTGCTATCGATAAGTATGTGATGTTCCAGGTGTCAGTTGCGTCAAGACGTTATTGTGTCAGCGTGTTTTTCATGCACGGTCATGTGATTTCTGTTGCGATTGCATCGATATACTGTAGTCTTGTGTATGAAGCTCGAGAATTAAATTAAAAGCTTGAAATAACTATTTGTATGTAAATACTGGCTAAAAGTTTATTTACCAATCAATTAATAACATTGAAAAATACAATTCTTGGCTACGTATAAGTAAACTACTTTTTTTTCTAACCTCAATTGCTCCATGACTTATTGTCTGTAATTCATGGTTTTATTCGATAGCTTGAAATGAATATAAGATAATATAGAATATAAATGACCATTCAACCTGAAAGTAAACTTGATACCACGCATACTGTACAATAAGGTCATACATGTATTTGAGCTTTACGGTTGGCTGAACCTTGCTTTTTCAGAAGAACAAATGCCTGTGCAATTCAAAACCAATCAACTGTAGACTTTTCGTGTAGTTAATGGCCACTAATGTATAATATAAATAATAGTCATTATCATTATAATTTCGCAACTCATAACTGAGCTACCATAATAACATGGCACATGTAAAGTAAAAACCGCATGGTCACATTTTACAGAGCTGTTTACGGCAACAAATATATTTTGTCCATTCTACATGTACGTGCATGCACTGACACGCATCCACCACACACTACACACACTCCAAACACACCTTGCACATCGTGAATTCTACCACACATGCATCATACACATCTACATCACAATGCAAACACACCATCACACTGTACTTATGCAGTGGTGATAAGATAGTACATAGACATCACGGTTCAGAGCTAACAAGAGACTATTTTGAACGCACCGCTTTTTCTTCTCCTGTCTTGGTGGAACAACCGGAAGGCTTGGGCCTTGTGGTCCCACCTAACATTACAGCATCAGACATTGAGAGATGTATTGGTAAGTTTGCAGGTCTGTTTGATAGAGTCCAAATTGCTGCTTTAACTTAATGATTAGTGCACGTGCGTTGTTGACTAGATTGCTGTCATTGATAGGCCCTACCAGAGAACTCGATGTACTTGATGTCGCGAGTCAGACAGAGATTCGCATGACTTTGATGGAATGGACTGAATATTTTCAATCGCAGGATCGGAAGAGGGTCCTAAATGCACTCAGTCTTGAATACACTGGCACAGAGTGAGTTACAAACCTCTAACTTCAAACCTCTATAATGTGGACATCATTGATGCTAGCTTTATTATTCTTACTTCGCAGGCTTAGAACAAAAATTGCACTGTTGATTAAATGATTAAATGCACATACAAGTTGAACGCATGGTTAATTAAGCGACATGTATTGTCATGCGCACACATCCATGCACTGTGACAGTATATAGCTAAACTCTTTTTTAAAGCGTGCGGCCGTTACAGTTTAACGTCCCACGCAAACCATTGTCGCCCATAGTCTTAAATGCATGCATAAGTTATACCTCTTTAATACCCGGCCAAAAGGTGTGCGATTCAAACTTCAAAGACTGAAACGATCTTACAGCATTAAAGAATTAATTCATGTTCGCATACATGTATGACTTGATCACACAACTTGTGTTATTATAAAAAACATTTTCATGCCGTAATAGAGAAATGCGAAGCGCCCGCTTTAAATTACGGAATCGAAAGTTTCGCTAGAAACTTCCATATAGGATTTGACCACGATGATGAAGTCATTAAAAACACGTGACTATGCAGAGTCTTGACGATCGGATCCCTTTGTTTCTATTGTTCTCAAACAATTTATCGAAAATAGTGTTTTGTTTAATGCCACGAAACCGTGTCGTTGTGGAGAACAAAACTCTTGCCCAAAACTTGTACCCAATCCCAAAATGTTCCTCGCTGTTGTTGTTCTTAACTAAATATTACTCTGGATATGAACACTTTTAAAGAACGAAAATTGCACCATAGCTTCAGAATTAGTCAGCAACTATCTTCCGTGGTCAAATAGTCTCGAAGCTACATTGTATATGTTTATTTATATGTCCTGCATCTGACAGGAGACTCTCGGATATAGTTTAGAAGTACAAATGTATCATATTTCGCTTTATGCAAAAGATATTTATTAGTGGTTATGTAATCTAATGTGTACGGTCTGGGCACTAGTCACCACACGTGCAATTACAAGTATAGTCAGGTACCCAAGGTCTTATCAGAAGGGAAAATGTAATAGTCCTATATTTATCACATTTATAGGGCATATGGTGTTTGTGTGCTAAATATAGAATTACATTTCCTTCTGATAACCTTGTTTCCTTGCTTTTTACACCAGTATTGCCTCCAAAACCTATATTCCACCAACCTTCTCATAGAGAATGTTTTTAGTTACTTGTAGGTATAGGTACTCGCATTCTGAAGGTGAAGTATGAGTATTAATGGCAATACAGTTGGGACCGCGGCTGGTTGTCCGCATGCATAAGTTGATGTTGCATTCACCATGCATACCTCTGATGAACAGTATATTGTATTGGTTGCACATAATTAATCACAAAAATGATGAGAACGATGAACAGACATGTTATCGATTGAATATAGGAGTGCAGGGCTTATGAGCACTCTACACTGACATGGCCTGATGACTCTTACCGGACAAGTGCAATAGGGTACTCTTTGAGCTTGTTCATGTGTATGAAATGGTATGCATGAGCATTATAGTTGTGGTTGCTAGGAGAACCTGTGATCACAGGAGTACTTCTTTAGCAAAAATATTATGTACTACACACACTGCATTCATGTCCTTTTTCACTAATGGTTCATTCAGTTTCTTTTTGTTTTATAAAAGACTGGAAAAACTGATTACTGCACCAACTGCAGTGAGAGAAATGGATTGGCTCCGTCTCTACTGGCCAAAGGACTTGCCAGATGATCCGTAAGCCATTATCTGAGAGACGCATATTTGCGTCAAATAGGTGTGTAGTATTACTAAAAAACCTTTGAAAAATTATATTAATTTGAAGTTCCTGCTTGTTGTTTGTGGCTTCAGGTCAGTTATATTGTTGAAAGCCCATGTCTGTTTCTTAAAATTCCTCTACATCTGTTACCATGTTTACAGTGTAGCTTGGTTTTATTCATCTCTAATTTAAAGTAATTTAAAAAAATGAAAAACAGAGACAGTAAATGTTTGGACCCTAAGTACCAATGGAATGCACAAGTGTTCATGGCATAGAAAAGACCACAATGTGTGTAGGCTGCTATGCTTTAAGTAGACGCCTGACCATAATATGCAAATTGAAGTCTGTTATAAACTCTATCTGGTAGACTTTAAGGTAAACCTGATAGTTTCATTAAATCACTGTGTTTTTCTTTTTTAATCTTATATGGTAGTATGACATTTACAGACATACCATGCTTTTTAGCTGCTACCAGAAACCCAAGTTTGGAAAGTACTGCTTAATGAGTACCAAGGGCAGTTTTACAGACTTTCATGTGGACATTGCCGGAACTTCAGTATGGCACTACGTCTACAGTGTAAGGTTACATCAGCATGTGGAATGATACAATTAGTATACAGAGTATGGAGAAATAGTATGTCATAATGGAGAGGTGATATGTTGCATAACGAGTGTGAAGAATACATGTGGGTTACTATGGAAATGAGAATGCAATCTGTGTGGTAGTGTGGAGCGCAGTGCTAACAGCATATGAAAGCCAAGGTGGTAGTCATGTATCAGGCATGAAGAGAAGCAGCCTGCATGTGTATAGAGTCAAATGAACATGTTGAATATTGTGTATACAGTGCTGTTTGTATCATGTGCATTGTGCAAGACAACCATTAGCATTTCGAAAATCATGTAATTCAATGGTTTATGAAACTAACAGCTGAGAGCGAAGTATGTGCATAAATTCTTTCTTTATTTCTAGGGGGAAAAATTTTTCTACCTCATACCACCCACTAGTGAGAATATTAATAAACTGACCAGTTGGCTTCAGAGCGACGATTGTTTCCTGAGTGATCTTGTCCCCGAGTGCTATGTGGTTCATCTTACGGCAGGAAATTCACTGTTCATGCCAACAGGTATTGTAAAATGGAGGGTAAAGCCCAGGCCATGTTATGAATAGTAACACTGACTATGATCACGGGTACATTCATTTTGAACCCCTATATGCAGCTCTCAGAAAACCTACAAATGTATCAATGAAACACTCTTGTGGGATGGTGGTTTTTGGTTTTGATGCACATGTACTTTAGTGCAATGTCAAAAAGGTCGACAATTAAAATGCTTACTGATGTATTTAGTTTAAAATGTGCATGAAATAGATAGTATTGTGCCTGGTTTAGGATAATTACAGTAACATACGTTTTCAAGATTTTCAAGAACCACACTTATACATTCATAATTCCACTCCCAAATAGGTTGGATTCATGCAGTGTACACACCTCAAGATTCTATTATCTTTCAAGATAACTTCCTTCAGAGATTCTCAATTGGACTCCAGATCAGGTAATCAAAGAGTTTGCATGCTATGTGCCCACTCTGATAAGATAAGCACAATTTCAGATGCTCATCAAACAATAGCATCAACTGGGTTTGTAACAATTTTGTACATTGGAGGTAAAATTGCTTATAGACTTTACACCAGTAATGAAACAAATGAGAAGATAATAGAAAGAAACAATCATGATTATATCAATGGTATGATTTGAAAAATAAGCCATCTTTCTGGTCTGGTACTTGAGTCAAAACTTTCATTCTTGTGCCCTATCAAAGATATATCTGCTTGCTGTCACAACTATGTCTCATCTTTTCCATAGGTTACATGTTGGAAAGATTAATGACTACCGCAGATGTTACTATTATCCAGCTGAGATTGTTACATGGTATGCAGCACGAGGACTTCTGAAAGAATTCACTGGTAAATTGTGCTGTGTTAAGTGTGATGATCAAAAGGGTGGGTGTTACGATCAATGTAATGGGTGTGTGATGGGTTAGGGGTAGATAACAGATAATACACTGTATCAGTGTGAATGGTACTTGATGGCTACAATGGTTTTGAGTGTAATGCCGGTGCACATTGGTAGCTGTGGGTGGTGAATGTAAGTGACTGAGAGTACCTCTGGTTGTATGTGTTGATGGATGATGTAATGCAGTGGATATCAATTTTCAGAACACTGGAGCAATAGCACAGTTCCACCCAAGTACTTGTTGGAAGGTGTGAAAGAAATGATTCCGTATCTTAAGGACTGGATCGCAACCAAAGAGGTATGTAGGTAGTTACAGTGTGTGCAGGTGTGTCTGTAGAGTACGAGGGGAGGGGGATGGAGAAATTTATAACTGAACATGAATCTGTTCTCATAGGATTTGAAGGTGCACTTGAATCTGGCATCAGCAAGCCAGACACCAGAATGTGTAATTGACAAGTTTTGTGAATATCTTCGTCAATGGATATCTCCTGTTTAGAGGAATGTTAGACGAACTATACATTTCATTACATGAACTTTGACATGCATGCATGTTTCAGTTTGTAAGTCCTAAGCTGAGTTTATTGAATTTCGACATATTAATGATATGGTCATGCAATGCATGTTGGTGCAATTACAATGGGTGTGGCATAGATGATTGTGAATGTGACTGCATGGTACCAATGAAGACAGAAGCCTACCTAAGTTTTTTTTTTTGTGAAGCTTTGGTTGTGCCAAATGAATTAAAAGCACACATTGCAGCCTGAGATTAGACACGATTGAAGTGTTTAAACTAGCATGCATCCTATGGCAGTGTGAAAATCATTCATTTGGGTCAAGGTCTAGACAAAAGCTAGAGAACAGCACAAAGAGCTGATATTGGTGAAAAACAGATATATCATTCAGCTTGAAAGAGAAAGCTCCTCAATTTTAAGGTGTAATGTACACTGATAGTTTAGCTAGTCACCTTAACTAACAATCCATCATAGAACTACCAATTAGTTAAAACACAGTGACCATTTTTAACCTACAGACTAATTATCCATAGAGTGGACACTGTACTCTCAACAAGTGAGACCTTGTCATTAAAGAGTGACCTAGCAAGTGGTCAATACAATTCCTGTTCCTTACATGATGCTTCCTCCTTTCTGCTGAGTCTAGTTGTTAAACGGTAGGTCAGGTCATGCAGTGCATTGTTCATGACAGCCTCGAGGAAGTATATTGCAATGTGGCAGTCAAATTAAGCATCAATATCAAGCTCCATGCACCAATAGAGAGCTTTTTTCACCTGTGATATTGGAGTAAAGTTTTTCCACTGCTGAGGGTTTCAATTTTTCAAGTTATAAAACCTTAATTATTTCAGTCAATTTAATATTGGTACCACGTTGATTTGTTTCCCACCGCAATCAGTTTTTATGCGGATTTGATGCATCCATAACCACTTTCCGCATCTTTTTTCTGTGTTCCGTTCTTAAACTACACGTTTCTTAAGTCTTTTAACCCTTTAAATGGCTTGAGTCAACATGCGGTTGCAAAACAACAATGAGTATCCCAGTATATGGAACAATTTAAGGGATGTTTCTACCGCCCCCTTTGTAACAAGATGGCTACTTCCATTGAAAACACCTTGGAGACAACGATTGCAGACTTACTGAAGAGCAAAAGGCCTCAGGCCCTAACTGAGGTATACCACTCAATGCAAGCCAAAGATTCGAAGGAACAATTGAGTAATCCGGGACAGCAACTTGCTCGTTTTCCTTGCATGCTTCTCTCGCACAGGTGTACGTACAGCAAGGAGGACTTAGAAATACACTGTGGTTTTGGACGTGCGATTGGCAGGTGGCATGGCTAGATGAGCCTCCTGCCAATTCCACTGAGAATGTCCCCAGTGAATAGATCCATTCCCTCCCCTTTCAGCACACATGTTTTCATCCTTTTGTAGGAACACAACACACACACACAGTATACATGTAAATGATTGATACTTCATGCATACCACAATGGCTAAAGGACAAAACTGTCACAAAGAGTGATTTGTGACCTAACATTTCCTCTCATTAAAGTACTGATGTCTAAACTTGTCTTGATCTGTTAAGTCTGATGAGCTTTCTTTTGAGCAAACCTGAGATAGTGAAACAAATGAACTTCTCTCCCTAGATCCCCTTCATACCCAGCTCCTCCCCTAGATCCCTGCATACCCAGCTCCTCCCCTTGATCCCTGCAACCCAGCTCCTCCCCTAGATCCCTGCATACCCAGCTCCTCCCCTTGATCCCTTCATACCCAGCTCCTCCCCTTGATCCCTTCATACCCAGCTCCTCCCCTAGATCCCTGCAACCCAGCTCCTCCCCTAGATCCCTTCATACCCAGCTCCTCCCCTTGATCCCTTCATACCCAGCTCCTCCCCTAGATCCCTGCATACCCAGCTCCTCCCCTAGATCCCTGCATACCCAGCTCCCCCTAGATCCCTGCATACCCAGCTCCTCCCCTAGATCCCTGCATACCCAGCTCCTCCCCTAGATCCCTGCATACCCAGCTCCTCCCCTAGATCCCTGCATACCCAGCTCCTCCCCTAGATCCCTGCATACCCAGCTCCTCCCCTAGATCCCTGCATACCCAGCTCCTCCCCTAGATCCCTGCATACCCAGCTCCTCCCCTAGATCCCTGCATACCCAGCTCCTCCCCTAGATCCCTGCATACCCAGCTCCCCCTAGATCCCTGCATACCCAGCTCCTCCCTTAGATCCATGCATACCCAACTCCTCCCCCACATCCCTATATACACAGCTCCTCCCTCTAGGCTCTTCTACAAAAGCACAAGGATATCACTAGATGGTACACAGTTTCACGATATTTGCCCTTTCTTAGAAACTGATGTCATACTGAGTTGCGTTTGGCTTGAACTAATACAAAACTGAACAGTACTTCCTGATGCATCTACAGTACTGGTCTAATGTGACAAAGCTTTACCAGACAAAAAACACAACTGGCATGATTCAGACCCTCATAGGCACCCCAGGTAACAATGTAGGGAGGGACAGAAGGGGAACACATGCCTCAGCTCTCAATAATCGTCAGTGGAGAGGGCTACATCACACGCATGATCAGGTGACCAGGTGCTACGTTACAAATATGATCAGGTGACCAGGTGCTACGTTACTCACATGATCAGGTGACCAGGTGTCATATGATCAGGTGACCAGGTGCTACATTACTCACATGATTAGGTGACCAGGGCATGTGCTTCTCCATGGTGATGAGATTCCGGGCAACAAGCCTCTGCAGCGGCTGTTCACTGATGCTGACCACACGCAGACACGGGTGAGATGAGACACAGGCATCAGGAGAACTGGAGGAGAGGATAAGCAATGGCAAGAAGTTTCCAGAAATAATCTTAATCAATAATTAAAGTAGTACTCGATAAAAATATGGTTTCGATATGCTCAGTAACCAGCAGATGTATACATGTAGTACTTGTACAATTCCTCTGTACATACACATTAAACACACACACACACACACACACACACACACACACACACACACACACACACACACACACACACACACACACACACACACACACACACACACACACACACACACACACACACACACACACACACACACACACACACACACACACACACACACACACACACACACACACACACAGCTCACTTGGCCCTAAAGAATGGGAGCCAGTAGACCAGTTCCCCCCCCCCCCCCCCCCCCCCCCCACACACAGCAAGGAACTTGGCTACAAAGGACACAAGTCAGAGCGCACTTCAGACAGCTGGTAGTGTTGCATAGAAGCCCCAGCCCCACCCTCCTCATTACTGCATCAAAGGAACAGCTAGTGGGAGGGTCACCTCATGTCCGCTAGACGCACAAATTAAGTAACGTACCAGAGCTCCGATGTATTCCTCTACTTGCTTTGCACTGGGTACTACCTTGCGTGCACCTTCTCTGATGCCATAGGGAGCTGCAGATGTGGTGGCAGTCACAACAACTTGCACAGTGGCATAATACATAACGTATCCAGCCACTATGTACACAACCGTCTAAAGTGCATGCAAGTGAATATATAGTACTGCTCTTAACTTTCATAAAAAACGTGTCTGTATAGTCAAGGTTGTAGGGTCCTATCATAATGTTATATTTTTTGACCTAAATTCTTCCCATCGCAGCTTGTTAGTAGCAAATAGATACATATCTATGTTCGTCACTTGGAGGCATCTGTATAATACAATACAACGGTCATCATGTAGTGTAGGGGGTACTATAAATGGGTGACTTTGAAATTCGGCTTCGCCCACTTAACCCTGTGTGCGCGAATGAAGCATTTTGGCTGTAGAACGTACATACCTATCTTTAAATTTACCCCCTACCACTTGAATAAAACGTATTCAAATCGGGAGTGTTTCCCCGGTGTAAGTGCGAAGCCGCACCTTCGCGTCTTCCAATATAACGGAAGCCGCTGCAGCTGTGTCCAGCTCCATTTTGAGGCAGGCGCCATTGCTCCTCACCGAGACTCTGAACGGCACTGTCGAGACGTCTCTCACGTTACACACCTCTGTCTCGCTAGCCTCGTTGTCCCCTGTAGGACATGTGAGCAGATTCGTCCACTGCTTACTAGAAGTCGACCGTCCACCGAGCTGTTTTGCTCCCGTCCGTCGGCACACCCTCGCCAAGTGGCCCTTCTTGCCACAACTGTGGCCCTGAAACGACAGTTCACCAAGCTATGCTTACCTCCGCAACGGAAGCATGAAGGTGGTGTGGTGATTGTCCCCAATACATTTCTTCTGTTCCAGCAAATGAACTGCAGCGGACGACCTTGAAACGTCCTGAGAACTTTTGTCAGCGAGTTCGGTGCCTGCGCCAACTCAAACACCTTAGTGAGGTTCAGTCTCGTTCGGCGAAAGCCTGCGTTGGACCAGAGATAATATATAGAGGGAAACAAGGCTTATCAACACTAATTAAAGCGGGCAGAGCAGTAATGAAGCCATATAGCAGTGATGCTGCCAGCCACACACACATTCTACCAGAGGATTCTACTTGTACATGTAAATGTTATACAAGTTGTTTTCTTAGTCCTTTTGATTTTTGGGTCAGTTTCTTTTCCTGCTTCTTATGCATTTCCATCCAGGCACTTGTTAGACTGAACCCTCATTGCTATACATGTAGCAGCATGGGTACTTTGAGACGTAACATTGCACAACAAGGGGAGACGAGGAAGTTAAGACCCAAAGTGGAGGCAATGGTATTTTTGATAGCCTCATGCCCAGCTGAACTGACAGCAACTGACAGAACTGGTCCACTTAGAAAGGAAGATACTAGTAAGGATATCAGCAATGAAGGTGTCATGTGAATCTGTTCTGAAGGAGTTGGTAGGGGGGATGACAGTAAAATGCCATGTGGCATATTCACCACTAGCGTTGCATGTGGAGATGATACAAGAAGGGCCCGTTTTTTCCTTCCGCTCCTCATTTTTGCGAGGGTCACTTAATCTAAATCGTCTGCCCATCGCGGATGGTCACCTTTGAAATAGCACACCAAATGGTCAATCTCAATAAAACCACAGAGATAATATTTCTAAAGAGATAAACATACCTGGAAAGAAAGCTTGATCAAACCTTGGTAGGAGCTCTCCAGACCAACACGGAGTACAACGTCTAGGCCTACCCGTATAGAAGAAAAGATCATATGAGGAAAGTCAGTTCAGAGTACTCTGGCTTATTAATAACCATGTACATTGAACGCGTCCATGCATTACAATTGATACACTTTCGCGGAGTGAGCAGGGCCCAAACAACTTTTGATTCGAACCAAAACAAGCATCGGTCAAGTTATCAACATAGCACAATCAGAAAATATACCCTACACTATCGTCTTTCCAGGTAGTGCGGCGATACAGGTACAAAACGGAAGGGACTCCAAAAGTCAAACAAAAGCCAGAAACACGCGTTTTGCTTGACAGGAGCTCTCCAAAACACCTTTGTGTCACTCACAACACCGAGATGTACCTGTTGCAGCAAAAATGAACCGCATATGTCATACAGGAAAGCCGATGGAGGTACAAAACGACGCCGTGTCAAGATGGCGCCCCAAAGACAAAGGAATACAACTTTTTTTTAACAAGGCTCACAACAAATGTAGCGTAAAACTGTATTCCCTCACGCCTTTCTATCTTACAAATCGAATTTGCTGGGCTGTTGTCGCACAAAACTCCACTGAATTTGACAAAAAATCGATGCCTACTCCCGCCTTTTACAGAGATTATGCACGTTTATAGGTGTGATTCGCACTGTCCGCGTGCATTGCATACGCATGCTTGGGTGGGTTTCCAATCCCTCCAGCCCCGGATCCAGGAATTTGCTATGGGGGGGGGGCGGTTTACCAGAGGGGCGGCAATGTATGCGAAGCTGTTTGAACGGAGGAGGGGGGTGCAGTCCGCTTACGACGGGGGGGGGGAGCAGTCCGCTTACGACGGGGGGGGGGGGGGGGGGGGGGGGGGGGGGGTGCAGTCGGCAAGTTCACATTAATCAATTCGTCACTCACATGCACGCATTCTCTACTAAAACACAAGAAACATCACGGCAAACGGGTCCACTCCGCACCTGCCCTGTCGTGCTCCACCGCTTCGTTGACATTTGTCCGTACAACTGAGTTATCGGGACTTTTAAGTATGGCGCAACACGTTATCTGTAAATCTTTGTCGTCGGGAAGGGGGGGGGGGGCGGCAAAAGCTACCAGGGGGCGGCATTTCATACGCGATGGGGGGGGCGGCCGCCCCCCCCAAGGCTATGCTGGATCCGGGGCTGAATCCCTCTATATATTATCTCTGGTTGGACTCAGACGTCACGTGCACGTAACCCGCACACCAGCCTATCCCGTAACATCTCGTCTAACGGAACCCCCAAACTCGGAAAGGCGTCGCAGCTCAGCAACGAACTTTGATACCGCCTCTCCTTCCTTTTGAAAGCGGGAGTTAAAATGAAACCGCCGCACGATGCAAGACGAAGCTGGTGTCAGGTGGTCACGAACCAACTTGACAATCTCGTCAAAACCCTTTAGCTTATCACCCGGCCTGTGTGGGGTCACCAGGCTGCGTATGAGTTGGTAGGTGGAAGCTCCGCAAATACTGAGCAAGACAACGCGCCTTTTCTCCTCCGATTTTATATCGTTTGCTGTGAAGTACTCAACCAGTCGCTCGCAGTAAGACGTCCGATCTTCCGCTGCGTCGTTGAACTGCCCCAATGAGCCGTGAACAGCCATTTGAGTTCACCATCGTCGCCAATGTAATATTGCCGCACCGCACATCCGCACGCAGCGTAGTTTGAGCCCAATCACGGGCAGCACAATATATATATATGAGTGCGCAGTACAAATGGTCCTTATGTACAAAACCCGAAGGTCAGTCCACACGTGATACCCAGATACCCAGACAAATACATGAAACACGTGGAATTACAGGACACTCACATGCTCAATCTACTGTTGGAAGCTTTCTCCACTGCTGACAGAGCACGGTTGCTTTCAGTTTCCTCACTACATGAATCATCCTGGCTGTCTGTCGTGCTGTCACAAGGGTTGGGTTTACACCTTGATCCACCAGTCCATCAAGCTGTCATAAAGCGGGGGCTTGGTATGGACACATCCCAGGGGTCCCAGTGTGCACTTTGCCCTCGCAATGCCCTTGACCCTCTTGGACATCATGCCATCACTTGTAAGCATGGGGGTGATGTTGTAGCATGACACAACACCCTTCGCGATGTTCTGGCTGAAACCCATGTTGGTAGCAATGACCTCACGGCTGACCATGGTTGCAGCCACCCTTCTGACCTTCTGTTGACAAACTGGGGTACAGGTAAGACCTTGGATATCTCTGCAACCTCTCCGCTTAACACACATACCTTGATGGAAGCCGGAGTGTTTGGAGGATATGCTGCCCTAGCCACTGAAGGCAGAAAGCACCGGGGCAATGATGCCAAATGCGGAGAACTTGGCTAGTTATGTGTTCCCCTGGTAGCAGAGACCTATGGTGCATGGAGAAATGAAGCTATCGAAGCCTTCTCTCAGCTGGCATCTCGGCTTGCTACCCTTACATGCAGGCCCAAGTCAGCTGCACTTTCAGAAATCTATGGCAGGCTCCATCTAGTGAGGACCAATGCTATTGCTATCCTCACCAGATGTAGATTCTTGAATTAACTATAGGCTATGTTTATGTTTGTACTCCTGCAACATGTATAACATTATTATTATCAATAATTATAATTATATATATACAACACATGGCAAAATACATTGATGGTGGAGGAGCTATCCTAGAGAGGACAGCTGTTGAGTTGGTACGGACAAGGTTGAGATTCTACTGGCCATAGAGATCTCATTGAGAACAATGGACTTTGGCCGGCACGTGGAAGTGGCAAGTCTGGAGGCAATTGTGGAGATGATGGCAGTGGCTTCCTTTCCTCAAGCTCCATATGTTTCAATCACATAGGGGTACATACGCACCCTAGTTCAGAGCATTGTTATTATCGTTATCATTATTGTAACTGTTATTTATTATTATTTTATTAATTACACAGATAATTCAATACATACATACACATACACTAAGTACAACTAAACTACTAGTAGCAAGTTAGGAGGGTGGAAGCTCCCTGGCCAGGATGGCTCTAGCAATGGACCGAACCAGGACCACATTTAACCGGCCATAAATTTCAGCCACAACTACTGCCTTGGGGGAGGACTGGTGAATGGCTAGGAAGGATGCCAGCCTGGAGAAGGTATCATGTGCCTGCTTGCCCCAATTGCCATAAGTCTCCACTGCCAATGGAATGCAGGACCAGCCCAACTCTAGGCACTTGGGTCTCTGCTGCCAGGGCTGCCGCACCAGCCTGGTAACATGATTCACCCAAGATGACAGAGCAGAGTGGTGA
Organism: Ephydatia muelleri; assembly: GCA_013339895.1. Classification (NCBI taxonomy): domain Eukaryota; kingdom Metazoa; phylum Porifera; class Demospongiae; order Spongillida; family Spongillidae; genus Ephydatia; species Ephydatia muelleri. Next base: position 10,233,772 of record JABACO010000005.1, read on the forward strand.
GGTAATGGTCAGGTCTAGTGCCGCAGGTTTGCCTTTGTCCCAGCCAGCAATGAGGACGTCAGCAGGTCTGGTGTGGGCAAGGTCTCTGGTAAGGCCATGACCTCTCTCCACATTCATACTTAGGTGGGCACGACGACAAAGGTCAAATACCTCATCTCGTAGACGATTATGGCGTGTGACCACATCCCCCCCCATGCCTGCAGGTCACAGCATGGTGACCAAGAGGATCAAGAGCAGTATCGGGGCAGAATGGGCACATGGACCGACCAGAAGTATCTAACCCCAGCCACCACCTAATAGCCATCTGGAACTCATTCGACTCCAGATGCAAGCCCAAACCAGGGGAAGGGACCACTGATAGCCAAGAGGAAGCATTATTATTATTTTTTATGTATAACCAAGTATTATTAAATATACATGTACAAAAATAATAACACAGTACATAAACATTAAACAAACAAATTACACATTATTATTATTATTATTATTATTATTATTATTATTATTATTGAATAGAAGCATACACAGAATATACAGCAGCATTATTAATATTATACTAAACATCTAGAAGCTACAGTTCAACTCTAAACAAGCACTATTAATAAAGTTTAACCTGGAACACTTCTACTCAGGATGGCCCTAGCTACCGACCTCACTAGAGAGATATTCAATTGCCCATCTATCTCAGACATAACCTTAGCTTTTGGGCAGTGCTGGGAGACTGAGAGAATGGAGGCTAGTCTTGCGAAGGTTTTCTGGACCTCTTTGCCCCAGTTCCCATAACTCTCTACTGCAAGGGGAACACATAACCACCCTAGCTCTTGACACTTTGGATCATTGGAGGAGTGCTTCCGGCACTCAGCTGTGTGGGCTGCAACACCAGCTGAATGACACGCATCATGCAATGTGGCAGGAGTGAGTGGAGACGTAACTGTGACATTGAAAGCTGCTGGTTTTGTCCTTTCCCACGCATCAACTAGAATATCAGCTGGACGGGAATTGCTGTGGACCCTTGAAAGGTCTTGACCAACCTCCACTCATACAGACAGGTGAGCATGCCGACAGAACTCTGTGAAGATGTTTCGCAGGCGATTGTGTCTGATAACCACATCACCACCATGTCTGCAAGACACTGCATGATGTCCAAAGGATCCAACGTGATATCGGGGCAGAATGGGCACACTGATTGTATAGAAGAGTTCATACCTAGCCACCAAATCACTGCAATCTGAAACTCAGCAGGATCAAGATGCAAGCCCTGCCCTACAGAAGGGACAACCAAAAGCCATGAACTAGCATGAGGAGCAGAAGTCGAGCCTTATTAGCAGGAGAGGAAGTCATCAAGATTGACTGAAAAAGATGATCATCCAACTTCTTAGGACAAAACTGACTCTACTGCGATGGCATCAGTAGGGGATACAAGGGCATTGAACTTTGAAATGGCACTCAATAAATGGCAATTATTAGCACTACCAAAACCTGAAGAATACAGAGGTGAGATGAATGCAGCATGAGTGATAAGATAGAGAGTGAAAGCCAAGCCCTCCAAAACTGAGGCTAAGATGTGCTTGCTGCCAGTGATAATCCAGAATGTCAGCTGCTATGCAAGTAGAGAAGCAACGTCTTACCTTCTCATCAAAGAACTGCAGGGACTCAAATGAAAGGCTAGGAGGAGTGGTTCTAGCTAGATGAACTAATTTACAATAACTGCCACAGATGCGAAGAAGAGAAGCTGCAACATGAAGATCAGCTGCAGCCACATCTACTAAAGCAGAGAGCAAAACCTTTGCCTCGGAACATTTCTCCACTATGAAGTGGGAGCAATGCAAACAGTCACCTATTGGTACCCCATAGATCTCTAAGTTAGGTGAAATAGATGACTTCACAGCAGGTGGAAACAAATGGTTGCCTTGGGGACTGAAAACTTCACACTTAGGCTGATTGATTAAAAGTCCCATATGAGGTCCTAGTTCTTCAATAAAATGCAATACACGTAGGACTGCAGATCATTTACCTGCAAGCACACCATCATCAAGGTACCAGGCCTGAAGCAGAAGATTTAAACATCTGTATTATTTTTTACATATTAATGAATACTCAAATACACAATTTACACAAATGATTACTATCATTAGATGGTATCCCTGCCTTGATTGCGGATAGCAGCATTAGAGATCTTTGGCAACCTCAGACAGTAGCCTTGCTTGATGTGCGAGTAGTAGATAAATGAATCAGACTCCTTGAATTGGAAGATTGCCTTACATTTCTCAGCGACACATTTGTCTTGACTTTGTGCATCTTTCTGAACCTACATGTAGGTGTATACAACTTTAACGTATCAACACAAACATGAGCCCAGCCCAACCACTACATACAGACATGAAATGTTCATGGACCATTACTACATGCACCCCAATGCTCTATGTGACAACACAAATGCAGACTACACTCAACTAACATGTACACGTATTGTCAGTAGAAGTACAACGGAACCACAGGTATAGGCTTCATGATTATGTTGGTGGCTGGTGTATTACTCTACCAGTCCATTCAGGCAATTATTACATGCATATAAAAGTCACATCATTAGATTACAAGGGATAGATTCCGGCCATAGTTCAATTGCACAGAACAATTTTGTAACCTGCACGCTTCAGAATGGTCTTACACAAGTTGTTGATTGTCCTACACATGGCCCAAATTGTATTGACCTTGTCTTTGCTTCGAACCCATGTTTAATCCATGACTTAGCAGTTGTTGAGCCTTTCTCCAGTACCTGTGATCATAGCGCAGTGGACTTCTCAATCCTTTGTCCTGGGTATACCTAAACCCAATCATAGTCCTTGTTTTCGAGACTTTAGACATGCTGACTACCCTTCTCTTATATCGTATCTATCAGGTGTTGATTGGTTATTACTTTACAATACCAGTCTAAATGCAGATGAATTCTGGACTAAAATATCACAAGTTTTGGAGTATTCAGTCTCTCAATTTGTACCCCTTTCTCGTATTCATCCTAGGAAATCTTCTGTTCCAAAGCACATTCGTTCCTTACTTCTAAAGAAAAAATACTGGTACCCCAAGAATAAGCTGATATATCGACAGTATGCTAAACAATACGATGATGCAGTCAAGTCTTATTACTCTTTAAGAGAGCTTGATATTGCTAAAAGCAAGAACATATCTAGATTTTATGCCTAAACTTAATAATAGTGTGGGTATACCTCCACTATTGAGTGATGATGGTACTTTGGCTATTGAAGATTGTGACAAATGTGAACTTCTCAATAAATACTTTGTTTTTGTTTTTACTAAAGACAATGGCAAACCCCAACATTTTCCTCTTCGTATACAAAGTACAAAGTCTCTAAATATCATTAGTTTTACTTATGACAAAGTGTTGAGATCTCTTAGGAACCTACCAAACAAATGCTCTAAAACTCCTGATGGTTTTCCGGCATTTTTTCTGAAGTCTATTGCTCCCGCAATAGCATTCCCTCTAAGTTGTCTGTTTACTATGTCTATGGAAAGCAGTATCTTACCTGCTGTTTGGAAAGTCGGTTATGTGTGTCCAATTTTTAAAAAGGGTGCTCGTCAACTTCCTAGTAACTATCGCCCTGTTTCTATGACCAGCATATGTTGTAAAGTGATGGAATCTATTATTTCTGAATCAATGGTTCATTTCCTCAGGGTAAATGGTCTGTTATCAAAAGATCAGCATGGTTTTCTACCCAAAAGGTCTACTTGTACTCAACTTTTAGTAACACTAAATGAAATGTCATTGCTATCTGATGCTAAGATGCAGGTTGATGCAGTTTATATAGATTTTGCTAAGGCATTTGATTCCGTCTCGCATCAAAAGCTTCTACTAAAGTTAGAATCTTACGGTTTCCATTCTCATCTGCTTGCTTGGATAAAGTCGTTTCTTAGTAATCGATATCAACATGTCTACATAGGTTCAAATTTGTCGACCCCACTACCTGTCATTAGTGGCGTTCCTCAGGGTTCTGTCTTAGGTCCACTTCTTTTTCTCATATATATTAACGACCTTCCAGATTGTTTGTCATCACCTGTTAAAGCTAAAATCTTCGCTGATGATACTAAAATTTATTTTCATCATTCTACTGGGGATACATCTCCATTTGTAAGTTCATTATCTGCATTTTGTGATTGGGCATCTAATTGGCAACTTAGCATTGCCTTTCAAAAATGCAATGTCATCTCCTTTGGAAAGCAAATATCTGATACATCATACTCATTATGTGGGATAACCTTAGAGCAAGTATCTTATATTCGTGATCTTGGTGTTTATGTTTCATCAGATTTTAAACCTGGAATTCATTGCTCATCCATTACGGCCAAAGCGTATTCTAGATGTTCTCTACTTCTAAAAGGTTTCCATACTAGTGATGTCAGCATTCTATTACGTGTATTTAAAACCTACGTTAGGCCACTTTTAGAATTCAACACTCCAGTCTGGAATCCTTGGCTGTTTAAAGATATTGAACATATAGAAGGAGTACAGCGTTACTTCACACGAGAAATTTATAAACGTGCAAGGCTTCCTCGCATGGATTATGCATCCAGGTTAGCAAATCTTAATTTGTCATCATTAGAATATCGTCGTATCTATTTTGACCTTACAATGTGTTACAAAATTGTGAATAAGCTTTTGGATATTGATGCAGCTGAGATGTTTACAGTCATTTCAAACGTTCATTCCACTCGTGGGAATTCATACAGGCTCCAGTCGGTCACCATACCTCGTCATGATTTTCGGCTATACTTTTTTTCATCTCGGGTTGTTCCTATTTGGAATTCTTTACCACAACATGTTGTATCTGCAAAGAATATCATCACCTTCATGTGTCGCCTCAAAACTGTAGATCTATCTCCCTTTTGTAAACTGTATCCATTTAAATAGGAAGTATATAAGTGCATTTACACATGCCATTACTTGCCTCTTCAGTGCATTATCTGTACAATGCATCGAGAAATATTATTATTATTATTATTATTATTATATAATACACTTACAAAGATAACAAGAAACATAAACAACGAAATGATGAAATAAAAGAATGAAATAATGTGTCAATCAAATTTTTGTTAATTCTGCCGGCAGCCCAGCACCATAATCTATTCCAACTCTGCTTCTCTACTTGGTGTGGGAACCACGCGAGCAAAGTATTGTGGCTCGAAAGATTGCTAATCCTGTGGGGTTTGTCCTAGTGATCCGTTGGGGTAGCCTTCTAAGTAAGAAATTTGTTTCTCTACCCAGCATTCCATCAGTGGATAAAACAAAAGGGGTAAAAGGTGCTCGACGTGCTTCAGTTGCATTGTTGTATTTCCTTTTCTTCTCCTCTTCTGCCAAGGAAAGTACTGCAATAAAATGTATTACACATGAATACACAAACACAACTATTTCAAGTTCACAAACAATTTGAAACCTAATTGGTATCAATGTGTCAACTGCTAACTGTACAAGTCACTTCATGTGCCGTATCCTAATCCTCTCTTTCACAACCATGTAAACAGGTGGGAGGAGCAACAGAAATACACACAGGTAAACAGAAACCATCAACAGGACAAACCATGCAACGAATAGGGATATGTGACGTGTTTCAGAATCCATATTTAGTGACATCACAATCAAAAGAGTAGGCAGTCCAACTCCACCAGATATAAACAACAGTGTTGAAAGAAGGAGAATGTTGCCTGTTTTAAAGTTTTTAATGGAAATGGACCTTGTCAGAAATGAAATAAACCCTGCAATGGTACAGAGGATACCTTCGTACGCCAAAAGAATCCCAAACCACATTATTGGGAAGCGCTTGCCATTGATGATACATGACTCAAATACAATGAGTTGTGGCTTCTCTGTTTTGGTGTTGAAGTTTAAGTCTGAAATGACAATAATTGGGTCCATATACATCCACAATGAACAGATTATAACATTGGGCACAGTAAATGCTATGACAATTGCCATCAGAATGGCATCATTCAGTGGCTTACCACCTGTTGGAGGTCGAAGATTTCTGGCAGATAATACAAGTAATTGATACAAGCGACACAATTTCACTATAACAGTTGCATAAACCAAGGTGAAACCAATGCTGACTGTCCATGGTATTATATTGCAAAGATACGTTTTCACATGCAGTGAAAAGTAGAATCTCTCCGTTACACTTAATATAGTGATGCCTATTGATAAGGAGTAACATCCAACATAGGCTAGATGGTTTAGTTTGTGGCTTGAGGCCCTGACTGAACTGTGTTCCCGGAACATTACGTTCAGTACATTTATCAAGGCAACAACTACAAATGCAACTAGAACAAAAAGCAGAGAAGTAACTGACATTGCCAAAGATATTTTGCACTTCTTGATAGGAGCCGACAGAAGTAAAACATTTTTTGATTTAAATTGTAGCTGGTCATTATCAGCATAAATTGCAATGCTATGAGCTTCTCCAGAGACAAATTGTGTCATAAGGACAAGTCCAGGTGTAAATCTGGTACCATTGACATAGCTATTCACACCTGAAGCTCCAACAAATCTAATCTTGGACACTTCATTCTGAATTCTGTTTGCAATGGTTGGATTGCCATACCCATACTCACACAGTGTCTTGTTATTTGCTTTCATCCATCCATTAGTGGCATTTAAAGCTAAAGCCAAGATCCAAACTGCATCATGAAAATTATTTCCAAGCGGACTAATTGTTGCTATTCTCACTGGTTTGCCATATTTCCCTGAGTTGTAGCGTTTCACTGCATTAATATACTCCTTTTTGTATTCACTGTATGTCATTCCTGAGTCCAACTTATCATCATTGTCTGGCTCATAACTGAAATTAATCGAAATGGAGCTGCTCAACGCAATTAACATATCTTCTTTGCTGCAATTATACCATCTGTTTCCATACTGAAGCTCAGTTGCTGAAAAGTCCTCAAGTTCTTGGTACAGAAATAGCCACTGGTATTTAGGAAATAACATTCTTTTATGGAATACCATGCACATCAACCTTTTTGCCAAAACAGTGTCACAAGCTGCCAGAACTACATGTGCAGGTGAGGAATCCATACTATCAAGAGGTATGTAGTTTTCTGTGAGAATCGATGAAAAGGCTATCGTATAATCCTTCATTTGCTGAACTTTAATAGAAAGATCTTTGAACACAGAATAAGAGGAGATGTTGTCCTGATATAGAACCGCAATGTGTGTCCACCTATTGTGTCTCATCAGAGCAGTCAAAGCATCAACAAATCTTAGTATAGAAGGTGTAGTTCCCATCGAATAAGGATACAATGTGGCATTCCCTAAAATTGAAGCACTGCTTGTGTGAACGTTGACCAAAGCAATCCCATCTTTTGCAGTGACCAGACCAACTCTCTCAGCTGAATCATAACACCGTGGTCCGACTATTCCAACAATTTTCTTTCCACTGTAAAATACTTCCTTAACTAAAACTCTTTCCGAAAGTTCAAGTACTGCTGCACCACATCCTGCCTGCCCATCAATGAGCTCCAGATGATAGTCCCCCAAAATATCGGATCTATTATTGATCATTTCCAACGCTAAGTAACCAGCTGGTATGATGTCTGGGCCATCACTGTGGACAACAGTGAACATTGTGGAAGGGTAGGGAAGTATGGAAAGAATATTCAAATGACACCTCTGATTAGGGATTTCATTTGCCTCCAACAAACTAAAAACTTCAACCAATAAGAGAATGTGATTGAGCCCCATGATCTGTAGGTTCACTGCAATTTACAAGGAAGTATAGATATAATTAATACTGACTCCCATTAAAAAAATCAAGGCTTATTTTGTTCCAAAGTTAATGCATGTTTCCTATTAATTGTTTGCTCCCCATTATTAATTCAAAGGTTGTACGAAAAAAAAATTGTTCATGTCAGCTCCCATTATGACAGTTCTAGTCATTCAAAACAGAGTGTTAAGGCAATTTATACAACATTGTACTACATATATTGCTACATGATATGCATGACAAATGAGTGCAATGCCATATAACTGTGTATCAAAATATAAAATAGCTCATTTTTTCAGAAAAGAATTCAAATAGATTGACTGAAATAATTATTACGATGAACAGTAAATCAAATTTTTGTCCTTTGCTAATTAATTTACTTCAATGCTAACATATAATATTGTTACTTGATTTTAGAGGGTCTTAATTTAACCACTTGACTGCTTATCATTATCATTATCTAATTTGCTGATAGCAGCACTTTTGCACAATCAGAATATCATATCAACAATAACTAATCTGCAAATATATTTCATAATCTATTTTGCTGATACTAACATTATTTAATTACAATAACTCATAAACAAAAATCAGAGTTGTGAGTTTACAAAAGCATTGTGCTCATTCTTGGACACCTTGTATACTTACTATGCAATTTGTTAAACATGATTGTATACTTAATCTTTCCATATGCTTACACCAGTACTATGAAACTTGTTGGCGTATTTAGCATGCAATCAATTGTATAGTGTACACAGCCACTAGATACATAGCATACTTAGACATTGGTGTGCAGCATGCTAAATATGTATTATAATTGATGTAACTAGCAATGAATGTGATTAGAACGTACCATGCCAAAGATGATAGATTTTTCAAAAGAGGAATTATAGCGAGAAAATGGAGAGAATTTTCGTGTTTGGCAGTGGTGGATACTGATCAGGGCGGAAATGGGGAAGTGGAGAGGGAAGGAAATAGATGGTGTCCATTCGGGTAGTGGTAAACCGCCACATAGTACAGTAAGCATTACGTAGGACTATTCAAGCTCTTGTATATGCACCTGATACCCACCCGCACACACACACACACACACACACACACACACACACACACACACACACACACACACCCACATCCAACACACACACACACACACACCACACACATGCGCGCGCACGCACGCACACACATACACACAAACGTACGCACGCACGCACACACACACGCACACACGCACACACACACACGCACGCACGCACGCACGCACGCACACACGCACGGACACACGCACGCACACACACACACACACACACACACACACGCACACACACACACACACACAGACACAGACACACACACACACACACACACACACACACACACACACACACACACACACACACACACACACACACACACACACACACACACGCACACAAATACAAGCAAGACCACGATTATCGCCTGATTGTCTATTTCTGTATGCCTAAAGTATCGGCTCACCTCGCATTTTCGCTGCTAACTAGCTATGGCAAAATACTCGATAGTTAAGTTACTAATAAAACCTTCTCAAACCATTTGTACATGTATGGTTGCAAGATTGCTTACATTGCATAAGCACATTACGTTGAATGGTCAGTTGCTGCCACTTCATATGGCTTGGCACTAATTAATGTACTCACGAGCTCCCAACTTACACAGGGAAAAAAAGCGTCGAATCATTTAGAAATCATTGCGTGATTGAACAGAAAAAATCACACGAAAATCAATAGAAGCGTGTGATTTTTGTGTGATTTTCTGTTCAATCACGCAATGATTTCTAAATGATTCGACGCTTTTTTTCCCTGTGTTATCGCTGCACTTTGCACCGTTATGTCACAACCTGTCCGAATGCGATAAAGGAACTGGATATAATATAAAATTGTGACCCACAGTGTATATCAGCACAGGAACGGATTAATAATTGTACAACTTCCCCACTTCAGAATTTGGAAATTGAACATACGTTTTCCATAAGAATAGTTTCGAGGTCTGTTACGGCCATCGGAGTCGTAACGCCAGGAATTGACTAGAATAACCAAGAATGATTTGGGTATTCCTGGCGTTACGGTAACGCGGACCTAGGCCGTGTAATGACGACATATACAGAAGTACCTATGCATGTGTCCAAAATAAAATTCTAGGTGGCTTGGCATGGGTTGCTGCAGCCATAACAATAAAGCTTTACAAAGTCACAAATGGTTCATTTTGGGCTCGAGTCCGAGACAAATCACATGGTCTCTGCAATCCTCATTTCCCCAATTGCAGCCTGACAAGTGGTTCTTGATAGCTACCGACTTCTTGGTGTGTCTCTTTCCCTCCTCTGCAACAGTAAAACCGACCCCAATAAATCCTTGCATAGTCTGCTGTGAGACTTCCTCGTGTTGAATAGTTTCTTGCACTACACTATATGTTGTAGCCCGGTCTTTTGAAGTGTAGACTGCTGTAGAGCAGTCTCCTGTCGAATTATCTCCTTGTGGAAGGCTTCTTGTGGAGTGTGTGCTATGATACTCCTGCTGAGAGACACCGGCTTGGCTGTATCCGTTAGCTGAGAGCATGCACGGATAGCATCAGCTACGCAACAAAATTTCACTGAGTTAGATAGAAGTCTAGAAAAATGAATTCCTGAGGCAAAATTGGCAGTTCATTACAACAAACATTCTGGCATTGTTTACTGTAAAGAATCTGACTGTGTTTCAACAGGTCGGCAAAGTTCCACCTCCTCACTACATTTGCTTTCTGTCTCAAATATTGACCGCAGAAATAATTCGTCTAGGCTAGACACAGTAAAAGCCTTAAAGCAGTTTTTAAACTGGACTGGAAATGGTTCATTGAGGCCAGGAAATCATCTGGTGAAAATGAATGGTCTCCTCCATAAGTATGAAACGAGATGTTGCAGTCACTGGGAAGATAAAAGACATAAACACCAAAATGGCCAAGATGGTCAAGAGAATCAAGAGGACCAAAAGGTTCAAACGAAGGTTCAAAAGCAGGATGAGCAGATGGGTCAAAAGACATTGTGGTACTGTGCCATCTAGTTCAACATTAACATCCCATTCTGCAGTTTTCACTGTCTGCTCTATCCACTCAATCTCATGCTTGCTACAGGATATGCCACTCAAGCAAGTGGGAAGTAGATTGAAGCATTGGATATCAACACGTGGCCAAATGCCCCATCTGTAAAATAAATAATAACACAAGTTAATTTGTTTGTGAATACACCCATGAAACAAGTACAATCATCTTCCTCCACCTCCCCCCCCCCCCCCCCCCCCCCCCCGTACTCTACACTTGACAACATATCTTTGTGCAGCATGCAGCCAGTGTATTCACACAACACAACACAACACAACACAACACAACAGGTGTTGTGAAAGTTTTGTGATTGGATGTGATTATTTTCATGAATGGTGCCATTGAGCTAGTGTTGGACTTACTGTAGATCAGGGTACTCATATGGAAAGCTACAAATGCCCGCCCTGCATGTGCTGAAAAGGGAAGAAATCATCTTTTCTAAAGTGTGTCCCCCAAAGAAAGAAAATTCAATGCACACATTGCTTCTTACGAACCGAGAATCGGTCATGGAGTTGTAAGGCTCTGAATTTTTAATTAGCCATACATTTCACATTTCTATTGCGCGTACTGGAAATTTATCATATATGCTTTAGGTCCCTTTTCGCGGAAACGATCCCAAATGTAGATATGCCAAACTATTCATAATCAAATGCCCGAAAATCTAATGTTTGACTATTAATAACTCTGATTTGATGATATGGACAACAATCTGGGCTTGTCCTCTAAAGAACTATTAGAGTTGAACTGCATCTCTTCAACTATCAGACAGCGTTTTTTGTGAGGGAGAATAGCCTTGCAAGGCATTAATTGACAAGAAATCAGGAGGTGGAACGCAGCTGTGATGGAAATTTCCATACAGGGTGTGGAAATCACACTACTAGATCCATGCAAAGATGCTATATATAGGCTGCTAATGAATGAGGAGACAATGAAAGCAGACCTAATCCCCCTCTCCTCACATTCAACTAACCTGTCTCCAAGCCACATGAGGGACATTAACACCAGTACACTCAGCAAGGAATGGCAAACATCTGTGTCAAACTCTTCTGTAGATCCCAGAATGAATTCAGGCTCAAGGTCCCTCATTAGGGATCTATGTCAATATCAAGAAATGTGAATTATTTAATGTTGGTAAGCTCTCTCCATCTATACATACATCAAATCAACCTAACACAGAAATTATTGGAGCATCCATTGGTGATTCCGAGTAAAAAAATTCTTCTTCAGTAAATGTCAGGCTATTGTCAAACTTGAATGATCTTGGTAGTTCAAATCTCAAATTTGCACTTGTTTTGTTGCGTCTCTGTTCGAGTTTCTGCAAACTTGCCCACATTGCCAGGGCAACCCCTCCACACCTGGTTAAGGCTCTCAACACTGAAGAAGAATCACCTGCTACTGATCCAACATCCAAACCAAATATTGTGCAATAATCCAGCACAAGCCTTGTCAGCATGAATGGTAGTCACCATCCATTGAAGAACTAGATATTTATTTATAATATTCAATAAAATTAATACGGTCCAATGCAGGAGCCCTTTTGTCTCGACTAGGAGGTTGACATTAGATGAATAATCTGTAGTCAATTTTAGGTATCATTTTGTACAATAATAATATAATAATGATAAACTAATTTAACATAATAATGATAATAATATGTGTACAATAACAACATTACAGGAAATACAATGCATAATAATGTGTATATAAATAATTATATAATTTTAATACTACCAGAAGGATGTTCTTGCCACGTACTCACAAGAACATCAGACAATGGGAATGAACCAATTGTATTCCTAGTAACAATTTAAAATAGGTGACTAACTATCACTTACAATCAATGCAGTGTGTTCTTAGGCATACGTTTCACTGGCATGGGTGTAGCATAGATTGTAAGATCTGCAATGGGGTACTCAACAGTTATCGGTATCTCAATGAAATGGCTATTTCACATGCACAGAATCTTCCTTCTCCAACTCTATTGAAAAACAGCACAAAAACAAACACTTCTGGACAAAGAGCAAAGAGAATTAATGAACATATTTAATTTTTGGTTAGGCGCACTATACTCAGTCTAATTTAGATACCACTCTTTGTTGTATCTGTGGTTCACAACTACCATTATTTGAAACACCTGGAGGCATCACACTGTATGCAGCGGGGTGAATGTTATATAAAAGATACTATCATCATGGTTCAGGATGTATGTCCCACAATCATGGAAATTTGTTAGAAATAAATCCAGCTTGCTGATTAACTATTGCATTGTGAAATAAAATGAAATAAATAATAAATAACTTGGGAAGAAATAATGACGTTAAAAAATAATTAATATAACCATCTAATTACTGAAATTCAGAAATGAATAGATAATGGAAATAAATTAAAAATCAATTAGACACAGCACAAAAACCATACAGTATATTTATATGGTTTGAATATCTAGTTGTGAGGTTTCATTAAATTTCAGTCAATAGCTCATTAACAAATTGAAACCAATTATTCAGGATTAAGTGGCCACCCTATTCAAGTTTTAATTATTAATGACAATTAATAACATTTTAGCTACTTGTCTAAAAATGTAACTTTAAAGACATCAACTATTCAAATTTATGGTTGGTCAAACATTTCATTTTTGGGCACTTGATGAGTAGTTTAATTAATTTATATATTCCCAATTTCTATCTATTTGAACTGGTTATTAATGACCAACACCCACTAGTATAACTACTTGTGAATTTCTATTGAATTTTTCCTCTTTGTTGGACACCCTGTAGAAAAGATCATCGCTTCCCTTTTCAACACACACACACACACACACACACACACACACACACACACACACACACACACACACACACACACACACACACACACACACACACACACACACACACACACACACACACACACACACACACACACACACACACACACACACACACACACACACACACACACACACACACACACACACACACACACACACACACACACACACACACACACACACACGCACGTGAATTAGCTTTCCATTTGAGTGTCCTGATTGTTAGTATGCCCAAAACAAGTTCCAGGCACCATTTATCACAATAATTACCTTTCACAGCAACATGACATATGAGATAGATTTCCTGTTACTTGGTTGGATTATACGCCTGCTTGTCGACATAGTCACTGCCACAGTAGATTTGGGGAGCATGCATACTATCTACCTCAGCATCTAATTCATCATTTAGTGGCTAGACAATAAGTCAGAAAAATTCCATAATTGCTCAGGTTAGAAAAACTTTCAGCTGAAACGTTTTGCTAGCAGTGGTATGTACATTAAGATATGTGCATTAGTAGGACTGCTGCCTTGATGCTACAATATTAATACTGCCATGAATAAGTCAGATTAGAAAAAAGATTGCTACAGGGGCATGTTTACATGATATGAAGCAATTGTAGCCACATATTGCTTTGACGTATATGCTACCTGTTACAGGGTGTAAGTTTGTTTCATTTTAGTACCGTACTGGCTGTGTTGGTACACATTATAAATCTCACATACTAATTTTTGAGCATCTCGATGATGATGATTTCTATGAACATCATACTTCTGTGTAGAGTCTACTGGCTTGCAATAAGTATGTATCTCGCTTGATTACAATGTGCAAAAATGTTACATGGCTATTACAATAAGGTCAGGCATTTTTGATATTTAAAGCATTTCTAGTGGTAAAGGCTTCTTTACTAACACAGCATGGGTTTTGAAACATGCTCAGGGTGGTGGGCTTGTCTCTCCGATTTATTGTAACTATCGACATCCTATACTTCATACTTATGCATGTATACAACATTGTATGTTTTTCTATGTGCAAACAATTTCCACCATCTCCTATTACCATTTAAAGAAATGTGGATGAACAATTGATCCTAGTCAACATATTGCATATATAATGTGGTAGATTGTGAGCTTGCAGTTTGCATGTGCAACTTTGTGTGCAGTGACTTACATTAGCAAAGAAAAAAAAATCCTAACACTACATCTATGGGTCTAGCCTTATTGGAGACCAGGAGGGCATGTTGCGATATACCAGCAGTACCAACAGAAGCAAGAGAGGAGTTTCTATTTTCAGTCGAGAGCTCAACCCTGAGGAGCTGGTAGCTGTATCGGAGTCAGTGGCTAACAAATTGTGCAACACAAGAGTGCGTTGGTTCATGGACAACCAAAAAGTGGCTTGATTTAAAGTGGAAAGTTGCAAGCCCCATTTGCAGATAGGGAAGGTGTTTAAGACATGCTTGACCTATAATATCAGGTTGGAGCCAGAGTGGGTTCCAAGGGAGAAAAATCAGCTTGCAGATTACTTTAGTCGTATAATTGACTATATGTTGACCAGGCAGTACTATAAGTTGGATACAACATGGGTGGATAGGTTTGCAACATCCTATATAACACACAAGTGCAGAGGTTAAATTGCATGCCCTGGTTCAGAGGCAGTGGAAGCATTTACAGTAGTCAGGTCTAAAGAAAATAACTGGTGGTGTCCACCATCCATGTTAGTGCCATGAGTATGCAGACATGCTGAGCACTGCAATGCACAGGGAACACTGGTAGCATCCTTCTCGGAGTCAGCTCCCTTTTGGCCTCTGCTGTACCGTCATGCTAGAGGGTGTGCGTCATTTATGATAGATTGGCTATCACTACCATTATCAGAGCAGCTAATTAGATCTGGTTCAGCCCTTTTCAAGGGAATGTTCCACAACACAGAACTGATTGGCTGCGATGTGGATTGGTTCTGAGGGTAGTTGAATTGATTGCTGCATGGGTGTAGCCTGATAATGCTTGTCAGAAGGGTACCTGTAGAACGGTATGCGCTACTGTAGTACAGCCTCAGTGGCTGTGTTAATTGTAGTGTCGTGTTGCAGTCTCAGTGGCTAATGTTGTATCCTAGCTTTGGCAGGCTATGTGTGATGTAACCATATCTCGGCAGTCATGGTGCATGTGATGGTGTGTAGCATATGTCAAGCCTCAGTGGGCTGTGGCATGTCAGTGGAGGGCAAATGTAGTGTACATGATGTTCTCTTTCCATGCAGGCGGTGTATTCACATTGGAAGTTTGAGTAATCTGGAAGACAATGAGCTCCAAAGGCCAGCCCAAGTACTACCAGCAACAGTATAACACCACAAATAAGTACTTATAGGCGCCTACCAGTGATGAAAGACTTGGGCCACAAGACACGGAGTACCAAACTTCCCAGTGCAGGGAGCTTCGTTTGGTGCTATACATCTAGCACGTCTGTGTGTCCACTAAGGCTGTAGAGGAGGTAGTGCATGCTTTCTCGTGATTGCATGGGCTGGCAGAGCTCCAGCCATTGGGTGGGCCCCCTTTGTTAGGTTCTATCATGAAAGGTTTGAAGCACATTCTAGCTAACCTAAAAGTTGTTAGGAACCAGTTACAGCTGTACTGGGGGATTGACTTGCTCAGTTAGAATATTTCCATATGGAAGAGTTGAATCACACTCCCAAAACATGTGTATTTTGGGGAATATCAGTGACCAAAGAATGAGAGGGTCTTAGGAGAACTGGGGGCCTCAGTTACACTAGGCTAAGGGAATTGCTATTGAAAAAGATGACGCAGCTGGGTTACAATCCTAAGGCATATGGTGTGCACAGCCTTTGTGCTGATGTTGCCACAGCAGCTGCAAACGCAGGTGTACCGGACAGATTATTCAAGCAGCAAGGTCACTGGAAATCTGAATCAGCCAAAGTTGGCAACATAAAAGATTAAATAGACATCTAGAAGTGTCTAAACAGTGTGAAAAATAGCAGCAAACCCTGTTCTTTATGTGTGTGTGTATGTGTGTTGTGTGTGTTTGTGTGTATGTATGCATGTGTGTGCATGTGTGTGTGTATGTATGTGTGTGTATGTGTGTTGTGTGTGTGCATGTGTGTGTATGTATGTGTGTGTATGTGTGTGTTGTGTGTTTGTGTGTGTGTGTGTGTGTGTGTGAATCAGTTTGGTCTTGTGACAGGGGGCAGGGTGTGGGATTAGCTATACAGTGGCAAAGGGAGGGAGGGAGCATGCACACACCTGCCTCATTGCATGAACTGCCTCAGGTTAGACTGCACATCATCCAAGGCTTCCTCTTCCAGATTCTGAGTACCTCCGCTGTTTCTGCTTGCTGGAATATCTTAAGTGGGTCTGAACAGTCAGCTACTCATTCAGCCTCTTACCCACCCCTCCAGCTTCTTCCTCACCCCTCCAGCTTCTTCCTCACCCTTCCAGCCACTCCTTTAGCTGCTTCACCTTCTTGTTTGTCCAGAGCCTCAAATTAGGAAATGAGGGTACAGAGCCGGTCTCCATTTTCTATCCCCTCATCATCACCCCTTCATCACCTCCCCTACCATAACAGGTACAAGTCCCCTTCATACCCCTGACTTGCAGCCACGCCCCGTCTAGAATTTCCAATCCCTAGACTCAACACCTGCAGGGGGCTCTGAAGGTGGGTGAAGATCTGAACACCACCATGCCAGTAAAAGTGGGAAGTGGAGGTGCTCACCAAATAGAACAAACAGTTCACCATGCCAGAGACCTGCATGAATGAAAACTAGGGCAGGTGGTGTGTGGTATGTGTTGTGTGTGGAAGGGTAGTTGATGGAGTAGGAGTGGAGTTTGTGCCATGATACATGAAACACAAGGAAATAATACTATCAGTGTGCATTACATGGCAAATACTGTTTTGATCATCTAATATGCTGATAAAGTTTTAGAACTTTTAAGAAACGTGGCCAAACATGTTGGGTCATGCAATACCCTTCTGCACTGCAGGATTTTTCAAACATGCCTCCAATTTTCATATGGACTGAAAATACAAACCTCCAGGCTGGTTTAATAAACAAAATCCAGGTTGGTTTCAAACACAAACCCAGTGCATTCAAGGCTTTTCCATCCTGGAATTGAGTATCCAGTGTGGAAAAGCCTTTTAACCACCCTGGATTCATCAAACAAAATCCATGACTGATGGCAGGGAATTCATCAATTTCCACCCTAAACGTTTCTAAACTTTATTCTGTGATTATTACTAAATACATAGAACAGTATGGGGTGAGGAGAACTATGTCTTTTGTTTCTTGGTTGGAGGGGGTATAGCAGCCACCATGCGTGGTTCAATGCTTAGCAAATGTTCCTTTACGATGCATTGCAGCTGTTTCACCCGGTCTTTTATTGATACAAATGCCAAGCTAAGTCGAGTAAACTTGGCATGTATGGACTCCGCACCCTGTTCTCCTAAGAGACCATAACCAACATGATATGCTGCTGCCCACTGTACAGCATGGTCTTCCATTAAGTGCATTTTGATTGGGACTGTTGCTGTTGGAAATGTGTCCCAGAAGAATGGCCATGAATTCTTGAATAGCCTGTTTAGTTGGAAAGAAAAGAAAGATAGTCAGAAAATAAAAAAGGAAACATTTTTCCAACCTGGTCTAATGCATGGATCTGTGGCTCATCAATAAAGTTCTGGTCACTGATGTTGTGGCATTTTCCAAACAAGGAAAACAAATTGATAAAGTGTTACATGTTCTCTGCTACCTCTCCAGATCGATGGGGCAGCTTCTTTTGTGCCATTTGTGAGATGGTTGTGCACAGAGTCTTCACATTAGGTAGCTGGAAAAAGTTTTCATGGTTAATAGTTTGCATAAAACATAGTATATGTACCTTCAGTGCCTTATGAACATGGTTCCCAACAAATGCACCACCGAAGTATTGTTGGCGCTGCACTCCAATCAACTGTAATGCACTGTCAAGTTGCTTCACAAAGGGGCCCTCCTTTTCAGAAAACCCCTTTATAACTGTGGCAATGCCTTTAGCTACTTTGGCTTTCTAGTATGGAATGTTGTTTAATTCATAATTGTGACTTACAAGTGCCTTTACAGATTTCATTTTTGCAGCAGATTGCTTTAGGAGTTTCACAGCTAGTGGACTTTTCTCCCCATTGACTAGGGTCATGTATGTAGCCATGTTCTGCAATTCTTTATGTGATTGCTGGGCTTTTTTGAGTTCAGCTTGGAGCAAAGAGAGGTTTTTAAGCTCCTGGCTGTACTTTGAAAAGCTGGAAGAGGGCCCGGTAAAATCTGTTATGCAAAGCTAACTCTAGGTTCAGCTGATGGCATGCAGCTTCCAGCAAATGATACAGCTTGGTAAAGATACCCAGTGTAGTGTGGAGACCAGGTGGGCAGACCTATGTTTTGTGAGGAGTAAGTCACATTCAATATTTTATACATGTACCTGTGAAACTGGGATATTGAATATAGGCAATGAGATGCTATTCAAAAACTTTTGCACATCTCTTTTGATGCTCCCTGCTGCAACATAGTGCTGATGGTCAGAACACATTGTCTCAAGGGTCCTTCTTGTGGCATACCCTCGGATTGAAAGAGGGGTTGCCATCTCATCACTTGCAACAAGGGTAGCATCCTATTGCATGGTTAATTATGTTTTGCATGACACTTGCATTGAATTTGTGGCCACATACCACTTGCACCAGATAAGCCATAGATCTTTAACAAAAACTCATAGTCCCCGCACATGAATATCTTGACAGTGTATTGCCTATTGATAATTTATACACTGTTTGCTGCATATTATTTAGACTTCCTACCTACCTCCACTTCATTCCATGCAGATGTTCGACCGGTCTTTGAAGCGATCTAAAGCCACATGAAGATTGGTGATACTGTCACCAGCTTCAAAAGACACAGGTGTTGTGAACTGAGTTCAGTGCAGCAACATTCACAATTTGAAAATTCATTTTAAATGTCCTGCAACCCTTATCTCCTCATTTTAGCCACACCTCACTGGCTGGTACGTACACGTCATGCCAGGTAAGCAAGCAGCCCTACCCTGCAAATGAGAATAAAAATTATAGTTGTGTTTTTACCTTTAAGAGGTGTACAACCATATCCACCAGATGTGGAATGCAAACCAAAGGAGATCCTTTGACTTCCTCTCCACCAGAAGGAAGTGGAAAAGAAAAGGGGGCAATTTCTACTTTCAGGTTATCGCCCACAATTTGGCAGGAAATCTGGCGCATTCTCTCCTCCCAAGCCAGACAAATCCCTGATGATTTGAGCCACCTAGAAAAGCAGCAGTGTTTCGTTTTTGCTGCATTTTCATGTCTTACCTTCTAAGGAGTCTCAATTGTTCCAGGGAATGGCAAGACCGGCTTTTATTGCCAGTGTCTCAGCTGCTCCAATTTCAATAGTTGACAAGATTCCTGCCTTGTCCAACAAAGCTCTTCTCTCATCATCACTGAGGGTGAGCACCTCTCTCTGGATATAAGGGCTGTTGGCTCTCCTGCACTGAGAACACTGCGTATCATCTGCATTTCTGAGCACCTGGTCTTCAAAATCCTTGAACTGGCTGCTGTGGTGTGTTGGCGGGATTTGGTCACCTGCATGAATGTCATTGGCTAAAGTGTATATTATATAACAGTACTAGTGACACTAAATGCACTTAACTGCTCCTCCAGTAGCCAGTTTTATGATACCCTTATCAGGACTGGTAGAGACAGCTCTCTTCAGAAATCCCGCAGCTGTTCTTTCTTCACTAGCAGTGAGACATGATGTACCCTCGTGCCCTTCGTAACTACGGGCCTTCATTTCTCTGTTGCATTTCACACACAGAACCAGTATATCATTCAGCAGCACAAGTATCAAGTCTGGTGCTGGTCTGATATGTGATGGCACCAGGTGAGCATCTGAAGAGCAACAGGGACACTGCAGTGTAGTTGACGTTGCTACTCGCTCCACAATGCATTGTGCACATGCATGCACTTGCATGTGCACAATGCATTGTGCAGCGAGTAGCAACGTCAACTAACATGGCCTGAAAGAGAAAAACAAGGCTGCTGGATTTTGATGATCTGAGCCAATACAAGCCAGGTAGCTAAGTGGAAACCTTTTCCCTAGCCTCCTCCCCCCAATTCCCATAGGTCTAGACTGCCAGCTAGAGGGACACCCACCCACCCTAGCTCACTGCTAATGCATTATGGTGAGCGCTATTATATTTATTATAGACAAGACGTCGTCATGGACACTTTTGACCTATATAGTGAGTTGTTTTCACTTGAAGTTTATTGTAAATAGTGTTCGTTTAGCCTGCATGCAGCTCGATGAATGAAGCGCGTAGGCCCCTCTCATGTTATGGCATCAGGCCCAACCCCTGTCTCTGCACACAGTGTGTGGTTTGTGTGAACATAGATACATGTAATGTGCAGTTAAAACATACACAATTTGTGCTATTGCTAGTTAGCAATTAGAGTTTACATGTACTGTGGCTGCACCAATACATATATCTGGTATGCTTTGCTTCACCTCTTCCGAGGTTCCAAATGGTGTCAGTGGGAAGGCCTGTTCTGACAGCTACTGTACATGGCTGCACCAATGTGGGTGTTGTATTTGGCTGGATTGTAGCCACATAGCTCCACCTTACCAGGGATAGAAAGGTGGAGTGGAAGCTCTTAGATGTGAGTGCTAGCAACATGTCATGTATAAGCAAAGCTGCATTCACGCAAACACCTTACAAAACAGTATATATGATACTCACCAATTGACACTTCCTTGCGCAAACTGCATTTTAAAGGCAAGCTTTGTTTCATGTTGCTAGCACTTTGGAACACACTGAGAGTCAGTAATATTTAGTGTCATCAAGGTTGGTGTGCCCACAATGTGACATTGAGAAAAGTATACCAACCGAGCACAGGTTAGTAATCAATTGCTGTACATCACATGCCCATCAATAATGATGGAAGGTATACAGCAGACTCAACACACTGACCTGCAGATACACATAACACGATGAAGGGCAGTGTACCACTACATGTCCATGATCAAGCATGTATGCACGCATGAGCTACACGTATGAATACAATGTATGTGCAAGTCTTTCAGGTACATGCACCATCATAGTCGCGAGAGCTCAAAGAAAGGGCGTTGCTGAAAGCTGTCTCTTAAAATTCAATAGCATAGCTTAGTTTGTTTTGTTAATAAAAGGCTACACCACATTGGCTTGGGGAATGTGATTACGGTAAATATGAATTCCATTAGTGGTGCAGATAGGCTTAGGGCAAAGTACACTGACAGTTTGCCTAACTCCCAACGAATATGCCTTATTTTCAGTATAGACCTTATTCGACCGCAATATGAATATATAAATGTCACGCGCTTGTAGCAATATTGACCAATTAAGTCACGTGACATCGACGAGAGAAATTCGTTTGTGCGACAGTTTTTGTTGTAAGTAAAGCTGTATTTTTTAGCTATGCCTTTATGTCATAAAAATGGTTGTAACCATTACAAAATTCCCAGTAGTCGATGTTGTTTGACGTTTGAACTCTGTTACGCGGGAAAAATTATTATAAATGGCGCACAAAGGCTTTGTGTAAGGCTACGTTGCTTCGTGTACACATTAGAGGTACTGTGTTACTGAATTTGTACGTAGTGCACCATTACGCACTGGGAGATGTGTTTTTGCTGAATGGCCTGTAAGAACTTAGTGACTTATCGTTCAAACACTTAATTTAATATAGTATGGTTTGTGTAAGGCTAGCTTCATTCCTTTAGACATGTATGTTTTTTAAACTCGCTCGGTGTATTCTACGACAGTTTCTGCACTGGGAGATTATGTTTTGAACCCTTCGTATACCCGTCTTCTGAATGAAATCGTCTGAATGAAACACACACAAATGTCGGGAAACGACACGTCAGGCCAACGAGCTGGAGGGGTTGTAGTCCCATGCCAAGCATCTTTTGGAGTCATGTACGGATCTGTTGTTATGCCTAGCATACCAAGTTTCTCATTATAGCGTGACTTCCCGACTGCATCAAGCTGCTTAAACGCATCCGATTGTTCAGCCATACTCAATAACGGCGACGCCTTTCTCAATAAACAATCAATCATGTCACATGCAAGTAGTCTCGTTCCCAGACCCACCATGACGTAAGCGTTTATCGCTTACACTACGACACCTGTCGTAGTGTAAGCGATAAACGCTTACGTCATGGTGGGTCTGGGAACGAGACTAACATGCAAGTCACGCAATAATTTATTCATAATTGCGGTCGAATAAGGTCTATAACCGAGCTGATACTTTTCCGTATAAACTGTACTTGTGCAAGGGTCCAGGTGTTTTAGTCAACTTCAATTCCATCTGAATAGTTATCTTCATCTTCACTCTCCTCATATTTGCCTACGTGTTCATCACCACCTGGACCTACAATGTAACTACATGTACATAGGCCTATACTAGTACCCTGGACCTATATAGGCCTATCCTGGACCTACATGTACATGTACCTACATAGGCCTACCCTGGACCTACGTACCTACATAGGCCTACCCTGGACCTATGTACCTACATAGGCCTACCCTGGACCTACGTACCTACATAGGCCTACCCTGGACCTACGTACCTACATAGGCCTACCCTGGACCTACGTACCTACATAGGCCTACCCTGGACCTACGTACCTACATAGGCCTACCCTGGACCTACGTACCTACATAGGCCTATCCATGCATGTCCCTACATAGGCCTACCCTGGACCTACGCCTACATAGGCCTACCCTGGACTTACATGTACCTACATAGGCCTATCCTGGACCTACATGTACCTACATAGGCCTACCCTGGACAGTTTACATGTACCTACATAGGCCTACCCTGGACCTACATGTACCTACATAGGCCTACCCTGGACCCACATGTACCTACATAGGCCTACCCTGGACCCACATGTACCTACATAGGCCCACCCTGGACCTACATGTACCTACATAGGCCTACCCTGGACCTACATAGGCCTATCCCGGACCTACTGTTCTCAGAGGAAAAACTGCTACAGTCTAACATCAGATTAGGCTAATCACAGTTTACATAGCACACAATTGTAAGGTCTAGCACATAATGAATAGGTCTATACTAGTACACACTTGTAAGCACACACACACACACACACACAAACACACGCACGCACGCACGCACGCACGCACACACGCACACGCACAACACACACAGCTCATAGTCTTACTCTGTTCTGGCTTCACAAACAACTTAGTTTTGCATTCAAGCAAAGGCTCCTGAATTGTAGAAATTTTGTCCATAGTATTTTACAAGTGAGGGAGTGGGTGCAAAGATAGTACCAGTACGAGTTAAAACCACTCTCCCACTTTCATACTGGATGCCAATTGTTGTCTCTCCATCTGATGCATTCAAAATAGTACTAATGTTGTGTTGTTTATCCACACATATGGGATGGTTGTATGTCCCATGCATGGTCCCAATGAGCTTTTCAAACCAAAACTTATACACAAGCATGCATACACATCACACATACATATTGACATATACAGATCAGAGATACTTACATACATACACACATACATACATACATACATACATACATACATAAATACAACATACATACATACATACATACATACATACATCAGCATACATACATACATACATACATACATACATACATACATACATACATACAGTACATACATACATACAGACATACATACATACCTACATACATACTACATACATACATACATACATACAATCATACATACTACATACATACAGACATACCACATACATACATACATACATACATACATACATACATACAACATACATACATACATACATACATACATACATAACATACATACATACATACATACATACATACATACATACATACATACATACATACATACATACATACATACATACATACATACATACATACATACATACATACATACATACATACATACATACATACATACATACATACATACATACATACACACACACACACACACACACACACACACACACGCACCCACGCACACACATGCATGCAGACTGAGAGGGAGAGAGGAAAGATTCATAGCCACTTACACAAGAGATACACAATCTGCGCGTGTACACATACACATGCACGCGCGCGCACTCACATACATACACACGCACGCAATACACTTACATGTATACTCTCACTTGCCGTTGTACAGCCAACGACTAATGCTAGTAGTTAGTAGTCCTTGGTACAACCAGCAAATATCGAATAGATGTCCTGGACTCGAGCTCGAGCCTCTAGCTAGTACTCAGTAACTTAACTATAGCGTATATTACGTAAACGCTAAGAACCCATACAATATAAGCTAACGTACCAGTTAATTAATTGTGTTGCATGTAGCCATGTATCCGTATCCATGGAAGCTACATTAAAAACACGATGGCGCTAATTGAATCCTAGTCCTTGAGACCCAAAACAATTTAAAATTCAAATGGCCAAAATCTATACTAGGTAAATTTTTAAAAATATCTCTAAAAATAATACAACTGCATGATCTCTTATTCTGGGGGCCCACAAAATCTGAATCTAAACTGGTGTAAGAATTATGAGCTGCAGAATACATTAATTAGGTGTGAAAATGTTGATTTTCCATACATCTCTATGGAAAGTGCTGTTGTCACAAAAACTACAACAATTGTCAATACAAAGCGTTGTTTTTTGTTTAGCTAAATCAAGATCGTACGTATCTGAAGCAATATGAATAGCCACAAAAGTTGTACCCTATTACGTTATTAATTAACAATCAAGTATATAAACAGCCGTTCATTTTCTATGGGAGTTATCCGGAAGTATACGCGAATGTACAAACCGCAACAATTGTCAATTCCCTTTGACCGCGCATTTCTGGAAATGGCCAACGCCCTCGACACTGAAAACTATACTAATGTTAAAGTTCCTCATGATCACGCTTCTGGTAACCTGAAGTGTGAGAGTGTTGGCAATTATTGTGAGGAATAAGCGTTTACATTTGCCTAGGCGGTGTACAGAAAATAAAGTTAATCACGCTGTGCATGCGCGTTGAACACTGAGGGCCTTTGGTGCTTGGGCCGAAATTACCAAGCTGTAATTCTGTTTTTCCGGTCCCAAGTCAGCGCGTCAAAGTGATTGCGATACGCGGTGTTACTAATTTGTGGAACGAAACAAACAAATACACAGCATAAACAAACATAAGAATAAAATTAAAGATACTATTGCATTATTTTAGGAAGTGATGCCCCGTCATCAAAGCCTAGACCACTCCTCCATTTTACCCTGGATCCCTCAGACACAAGCTTTATGCTTGAACCTTTCTTTAGATAAGCAATGAAAATTATCCCTTATATGCCATGATAACATGCACTGTTCTTCAGATTAGCAATGACAACCCTTGAATGCCATGACAACACTGTTCCTCAGATTAGTAAGGGGACACCTTTGAATGCCATGACAACACTGTTCCTCAGATTAGTAAGGGGACACTATTGAATGCCATGACAACACTGTTCCCCAGATTAGTAAGGGGACACCCTTGAATACCATGACAACCCTTGAATGCCATGACAACACTGTTCCTCAGTGTTAATATGATATTCAAGAGTATCCCCTTGCTATTATGTAAACGGTTTTGAAGTGGTGCCCCAAATAATATCACGACCGTAACGCACAAGATCATTTATTCATGAGAGTTTCAGAAGGTGGGAAACTGGTTGTATATCATCATCTGCATGTAAATTCCAGCTGCTGTAATTTTAATGTTTCATTCACTATAGGAATTATGGAGTGTAAAACGTCCCAAACGACGAATACAACATATGAGGTATTTATGCATGTCACTACTGTCAGAATAGTATCATTAGAGCAATGCCTTGGAGTACCTGAAAAATGGCATCCATTAGCTCATCATCTCAATGCTCTGTGGTGTGGGCCATTTTTTGACCAATCAGGATGCACAGTATCTACAACAAAGGGCCTATTATTGTGCCTGTGACAGACGAATTCTGTACCAATCTGTGTTTAAAACGAAAACAGTAACACGGTTTACATATGAGGAAGTAATTTTTTTAATGGTCATGAGCAATCATTACGGAACATAACCTTGCTTCTAATCGAAGTTCTTGCGAACGGTTTTCTGAGGTGTTCCTTTTTATAGTTTACTAATCCTCAAAAATGTGTGCTGTATATTTTAATGTTGGTTAAATTATATTTAGATTGTAGTGGTATGCACATTAATATTGTTAACATTTAGTAATTAAACTAATTATCTAGATGACATTTCAGTTAAAGCCATATATCTGTTTAAAAGTCATTCATGGACACCTGTATACTCACAATGCTTGTACTGGGTTGCAGTGTGAGAACTGTGATGAGAACCACACGAATGTAGTCTACTTTACATGTAGTGGAGTGTGATGTGTGTGATTGCTTGAGTGGGCTGTTTGAGTTTGTTGTTTAACAATTCCCTGAGTTGCAGTTGGAATTTTGCCATTTTGTGGATAACGTGAAGAACTTCAAATTCATGAGGTAAAATGAACCACTTCATTGAAGTTAATTTCTGCTATTGATTACTGTGGAAAGTACGTGATGTTCCAGATGTCAGTTGCTGTTATTGTGTCAGTGTGTTTTACATGCATGGTCATCTGGCTTCTGTTGCGATTGCATTGATAAAGTCTTAAGTATTAAGCTCGAGAATTAAAATAAGAATAATAACTTATTTTGTATGTAAATGCTGGTTAAAAGTTTACTAATTGTAATAAAACCAGACAGTTTATTTACCAATCAGTTAATAAAATTGAATAGAATAAAATCATTGGCTACACATAAATAAATTCTCTAACCACAATTGCTCCATGACTAATTTATGGTTTTATTCGATAGCTTGAAATAAATGTATTAACATTAAATGACCATTCATTCTAAAAGTAAAACTTGATATCACGCATA
Source organism: Ephydatia muelleri (assembly GCA_013339895.1). Taxonomy (NCBI): domain Eukaryota; kingdom Metazoa; phylum Porifera; class Demospongiae; order Spongillida; family Spongillidae; genus Ephydatia; species Ephydatia muelleri. The sequence goes on from JABACO010000005.1 coordinate 10,261,497, forward strand.
CTGCTTAAGTTCAAGGTCATCTTTGAGCAGTACTGTTGGCTGAACCTTGCTTTGTCAAGAAGAGTAAATGCCTGTGCAATTCAAAACCAATCGATTGTAGACTTTTCGGAATAATTGTGTTTTTAATGGCCACCAGTGTATAATATAAATAATAGTCATTATCATTATTCTTTTGCAACTCATTACTGAGCTACAATAATAACACAGCACATGTAAAGTACTGAGCTGTTAACGGCGAACAAATTAATAAGCTTGTTATTTGTCCATTCTATGCACTGACACACATACACCACATACTGCACCCACTCCAAACACACCTTGCATATTGTGAATTCTAACACCATGCATCATACACATCTAACCACAATGCAAACACACCATCACACTGTCACACTGTATTTATGCAGTGGTGATACGATAGTACATAGACTTCACGGTTCAGAGGTAACAAGAGACTATTTTGAACGCACCGCTTTCTGTTCTCCTGTCTTGGTGGAACAACTGGAAGGCTTGGGCCTTGTGGTCCCACCTAACATTACAGTTTCAGACATTGAGAGATTTATTATTGGTAAGTTTGCAGGTCTGTTTGATATAGTCCAAATTGCTGCTTTATTAATGCACATGTGATTGCTGTCATTGATAGGTCCTACCAGAGAATTTGATGTACTTGATGTCGCGAATCAGACAGAGATTCACATGACTTTGATGGAATGGACCGAATATTTTCTATCGCAGGATTGGAAGAAGGTCTTAAATGCACTCAGTCTTGAATACACTGACACAGAGTGAGTTACCTCTATAATGTGGACAAAATCATGTGGTTGTGGAGAACAAAACTCTTGCCCAAATTTGTACCTGGTTTTTAAATGTTCCTTCTTGTTGTTGTTGTTTTTGTTGTTGTTTTTGTTCTTAACTAATCATAATTTGGGACATGAACACTTTTTGAAAATTCCACGAATTAGTCAGTAACTATCAAATGGTCTCGAGGCTACATTGTATTTGTACGGGCAGGAGGAGGGAGGGGTTTATGAACAAAACAAGTAACTAAAAGCATTCTCTATGGGTGGCATATAGGATTTGAAGGCAATAGTGGTGTAATATGCAAGGAAACAAGGTCTTATCAGAAGGGAAAAGTATTAGTCCTATATTTAGCCCATTTGTAGAGGATATGTTGTTGCGTGCTAAGGATAGAATTATTACATTTCCCTTCGATAAGACCTTGTTTCCTTGCTTTTTACACCACTATTGCTTTCAAAACCTATATGTCACCAACTTCTCATAGAGAATTTTTTAGTTACTTGTAAGTATATGTACTCTCATTCTGGAGCATGGTTAAATATTTATTTGTATCAATGGCAATACAATATGGGCCATGACTGGTTGCATAAGTTGATGTTGAATTCACCATACATATCTCTGTTGAACAGTATATAGTATTGGTTGCATAATTAGTCACAAAAATGATGAGATTCGATGAACAGTCATGTTACTGATTTTGAATATAGGAGTGCAAGGCCTATGCATACTCTGCATGGTGACGACTCTTAATGGACACCTCTCCCAAGTGCAAAAACGTATATATAGTATGTTTGAAATGGTATAAATGAGCATTACTAGTTGTGGTTGCTAAGAGAATCTGTGATCACTAGAGTACTTCTTTAGAACAAGCATTGTGTACTACATACACTGCATTCATGTCCTTTTGCACTAATGGTTCATTCGGTTTCTCTTTTTTTCTTCAAAAAGACTGGAAAAAGTGATTACTGCACCAACTGCAGTGAGAGAAATGGATTGGCTCCGTCTCTACTGGCTAAAGGACTTGCCAGAGGATCCGTATGCCATTACCTGAGAGATGCATATTTGCGTCAAATATGTGTGTACTATTACCAAAGAATTCAAGACCTATTGCAAAATTATATGAATTTGAAGTTCTTAGCTTGTTGCTTGTGACTTCAGTTCAGTTATATTGTTGAAAGCCTGTGTTTGTTTCTTAAAATTCCTCTGTTGCAACGTTTAGCTTGGTTTTAAACATCTGTAATTTACTGAGAGTTAAAAAATATTATTATTATTATTTTTCCATTATAGTATAGCATGATATATACATCATACAATTACACACAGAAAGATCAGTAGTCCATTGCATCGACCTGCATGTCTGCCACCTGCAAGGATCTTGCAAGGATAGCCCTGGCGTTTGCTCTCACAAGCACAATGCTCAGTCTGCCATATAGATCCCCCAAAACTTGGGATTTGCTACAGTTTGTGAGGATGGCTTCGCGCATGGTTGTGCAGGAGAAAGCATTGCATGCCTCTTCACCCCAGGCTCCATATGTTTCCACTGCTAGTGGAATGCACTGCCAACCAAGCTCTGAACACTTTGTGTCATTTTGTTCATGTTTTCGTGATTCTAAAATGGAAAAAAAATTTCAGCATGATCGGTTAAAGTAATGTTTAAAAATGACAAACTGAGATGATACCTATGTACCAATGGATTGCACAAGTATTCATGCCATAGAAAAGACAAAAATGTTTGAAGGCTACTATGCTTTAAGTAGATGTCTGACTGTAATATGCAAATTTAAGTCTGTTATATCTGTTATAAACATTGATGTCTAGCTGGTAGACTTTAATAAACCTGATAAGCCAATGTGTTTTTCTTTTTTAATCGTATGTGGCAGCATGACATTTACAGATCAAGACATTCTATGCTTTTTAGCTGCTACCAGAAACCCAAGTTTGGAAAGTACTGCTTAATGAGTACCAAGGGCAGTTTTACAGACTTTCATGTGGACATTGCTGGAACTTCAGTATGGCACTACATCTATAGTGTAAGGTTACATCAGCATGTGGAATGATGAAATTAGTATGCAGAGATGGAGAAATAGTATGTCATGATGGAGAGGTGATATGTTGCATGTTGTGTGTGACGACATGCGGGTTAGTTTGAATTGCGATGGAAATGAGAATGCAATCCATGTGGCAGTGAGGAGCGCAGTGCTAAAAGCATAGGAAAACCAAGGTGATAGTCATGTGTCAGGCTGAAGAGAAGCAAACCTGCATGTGTAGAGTGAGTAAAAAGAATACATTGAACATTGTGTACTGTGTTATTTGTGGCATGTGCAATGTGCAAGACAACCATTAGCATTTCGAAAATCATGTTTATGGCGTAGAATGCATTAGATAGAAGTATGTGCATAAATTCTTCCTTTTCTTTATTTCTAGGGGGGAAAATTTTTCTACCTCATACCACCCACCAATGATAATATTAATAAACTGACCAGTTGGACTTCTCACAACGATTTTAGTTTCCTGAGTGATCATGTCCCCGAGTGCTATGTGGTTCATCTTACTGCAGAAAATTCACTCTTTATGCCATCAGGTATTGGAATATGGAGGGTAAAGCCCAGGTCATTTATGAATAGTAACACTGACTGTGATCACGGGTACATTCATTGTGTACCTATGTGCAGCTCTCAGAAACCTATACATATGTATAAATGAGACACTCTTGTGGGATGGTGGTGCTTGTTTTGATGCACATATGGCAATGTCAAAAGACAAGGTTAATTTGATCACCATTTTACAAAATACAGAGTGATCCAAAAAGCTTCTGGTTTTGGAACCATACTTACACATTCCACAACATAATTCCACTCCCAAATAGGTTGGATTCATGCAGTGTACACACCTCAAGATTCTATTATCTTTCAAGATAACTTCCTTCACAGATTCTCAATTGGACTCCAGATCAAGTAATTAAAGAGTTTGCATGCTATGTGCCTACTCTGATAAGATAAGCACAATTTCAGATGCTCCATCAAACAATATCATCAACTGGGTTTGGCATCATTTTTGTATCATTAATTGGAGGTAAAACTGCTTATAGAATTTACACCAGTAATGAAACATATGAGAAGATGACAGAAAGATACAATCATGATCATAACAATGGTAATATGATTTGAAAAATAATAACGACTGAGAGTGCCTCTGGTTGTATGTGTTGATGGATGATGTAATGCAGTGATATCATTTTTCAGAACACTGGAGCAATAGCACAGTTCCACCCAAGTACTTGTTGGAAGGTGTGAAAGAAATGATTCCATATCTTAAGGACTGGATTGCAACCAAAGAGGTATGTAGATAGTCACAGTGTGTGCAAGTGTGACTGTAGAGTAGGAGGGAAGGAGGATGGAGGAAGGGAGGAAATTTAGAACTGAAAATGAATCTGTTCTCATAGGATTTGAAGGTGCACTTGAATCTGGCATCAGCAAGCCAGACACCAGAATATGTAATTGACAAGTTTTGCGAATATCTTCATCAATGGATAACCCTTGTTTAGAGGAATGTTAGACAAACTATACGTTTCGCATCATGAACTTTGACATGCATGTTTCAGTTTTTAGTCCTAAGCCGAGTTTATTGAATGCACTGATTTCAACATATTTATGATATGGTCATGCAATGCTTGTTGGTGCAATTACAATGGGTGTGGCATTGAAGCTTTGTTTGTGCCGAATGAATTAAAAGCACACATTGCAGCCTGAGATGTGTTCAAACTATCACCCTTTGGTAGTGTGAAAATCATTCATTTGGGTCAAGGTCTAGACCCACAGCACTCCTCAAAAGCTATAGAACAGCACAAAGAGCTGATATTTGTGAACAGGCTAGTAGGGTTGATATATCATTCAGCTTGAAAGAGAAAGGTCCTCAATTTTAAGGTGTAATGTACACTGTTAGTTTAGCTAGTCACCTTAACTAACAATCCATCATAGAACTACCAATTAGTTAAAACACAGTGACCATTTTTAATGTACAGACTAATTATCCATAGAGTGGACACTGTACTCTCAAACAAGTGAGACATTGTCATGAAAGAGTGACCTAGCAAGTGGTCCTGTTCCTTGCATGAAGCTTCCTCCTTTCTGCTGAGTCTAGTTGTTAAACAGTAGGTCAGGTCATGCAGTCCATTTATGACAGCATTGAGGAAGTACATTGCAATGTGGCAGTCAAATTAAGTATCAATATCAAGGTCCATGCACTAATAGAGAGCTGTGATATTGAAGTAAAGTTATTCCCAAATTTAATCACTGCTTAGGGTTTCAATTTGTTTCAGATCATAAAACTGCTAATTATTGCAGTCAATTTAATATTGGTACTGCTTTGATTTTTTCCCCACCACAATCAGTTTCTATGTGGACTTGATGCATCCATAACCACTTTTTTCTGTGTTCCATTGTTAAACTACACGTTTCTTAAGTTTTTTTAACCCTTTAAATGGCTTTGGTGTTGGCAAAACTACAATGAATATATATGAAACACTTTAAAGGATGTTTCTACTGCCCACTTTGTAACAAGATGGCACCTTCCATTGAGAACACCTTGGAGACAACGATTGCAGTACTAGCGAAGAGCAAAAGGCCTCAGGCCCTAACTGAGAAACAAAATCGTCGCATACCACTCAATGCAAGCCAAAGATGCAAAGGAACAATTGAGTAATCCGGGACAGCAACTTGCTCGTTTTCCTTGCATGCTTCTCTCGCACAGGTGTACGTACAGCAAGGAGGACTTAGGAATACACTGTGGTTTAGGACACGGAATTGGCAGGTGGCATGGCTAGATGAGCCTCCTGCCAATTCCACTGAGAACGTCCCCAGTGAATATATTTTTACATCCATTCCCTCCCCTTTCAAGCACACATGTTTTCATCCTTTTGTAGGAACACAACACACACACACACACACACACACACACACACACACACACACACACACACACACACACACACACACACACACACACACACACACACACACACACACACACACACACACACACACACACACACACACACACACACACACACACACACACACACACACAACATAGATGTAAATGATTGATACTTCATGCATACCACAATGGTAAAGGACAAAACTGTCACAAAGAGTGATTTGTGACCTAACATTTCCTCTCATTAAAGTACTGATGTATAAACTTGTCTTGATCTGTTAAGTCTGATGAGCTTTCTTTTGAGCAAACCTGAGATAGTGAGACAAATGAACTTCTCCTCCTAGATCCCTGCATACCTAGCTTCTCCCCTAGATCCCTGCATACCCAGCTCCTCCCTTAGATCCCTGCATACCCAGCTCCTCCCCTAGATCCCTGCATACCCAGCTCCCCCTAGATCCCTGCATACCCAGCTCCTCCCCTTGATCCCTTCATACCCAGCTCCTCCCCTAGATCCCTGCATACCCAGCTCCTCCCCTAGATCCCTGCATACCCAGCTCCTCCCTTAGATCCATGCATACCCAGCTCCTCCCCTAGATCCCTGCATACCCAGCTCCTCCCCTAGATCCCTGCATACCCAGCTCCTCCCCTAGATCCCTGCATACCCAGCTCCTCCCCTAGATCCCTGCATACCCAGCTCCCCCTAGAACCCAGCTCCCCCTAGAACCCAGCTCCCCCCTAGATCCCTGCATACCCAGCTCCTCCCCTAGATCCCTGCATACCCAGCTCCTCCCCTAGATCCTGCATACCCAGCTCCTCCCCTAGATCCCTGCATACCCAGCTCCTCCCCTAGATCCCTGCATAACCAGCTCCTCCCCTAGATCCCTGCATACCCAGCTCCTCCCCTAGATCCCTGCATACCCAGCTCCTCCCCTAGATCCCTGCAACCAAGCTCCTCCCCTAGATCCCTGCATACCCAGCTCCTCCTAGAACCCAGCTCCTCCCCTAGATCCCAGCATACCCAGCTCCCCCCTAGATCCCTGCATACCCAGCTCCTCCCCTAGATCCCTGCATACCCAGCTCCTCCCCTAGATCCCTGCATACCCAGCTCCTCCCCTAGATCCCTGCATACCCAGCTCCTCCCCCACATCCCTATATACACAGCTCCTCCAGACTCTTCTACAAAAGCACAAGGATATCACTAGATGGTACACAGTTTCAAGATATTGGCCAATTCTTAGAATGGAAGGCATACTATGTTGCGTTTGGCTTAAACTAATACAAAACTGACCAGTACTTCCTGATGCATCTACAGTACTGGTCTAATGCGACAAAGACAACTGGCATGATTCAGACCCTCATAGGCACCCCAGGTAACAATGTAGGGAGGGACAGAAGGGGAACACATGCCTCAGCTCTCAATAATCGTCAGTGGAGAGGGCTACATCACACGCATGATCAGGTGACCAGGTGCCATATGATCAGGTGACCAGGTGCTACATTACACATATGATCAGGTGACCAGGTGCTACATTACTCACATGATTAGGTGACCAGGGCAAGTGCTTCTCCATGGTGATGAGATTCCGGGCAACAAGCCTCTGCAGCGCTGTTCACTGATGCTGACCACTGACATGCAGACACGGGTGAGATGAGACACAGGCATCAGGAGAACTGGAGGAGAGGATAAGCAATAGCAAGAAAATGTTTCCAGATTAATAAATAATTGAGTAGCACTCAATTAACAATTAAATAAAGTAGTGCTCAATAAAAATATGGTTTCAATATGTAAATAACCAGCAGATGTATAGTACTTGTACAATTCCTCTGTACATACATATTAAACACACACACACACATGCAACATACACACACACACCCGCACACACGCAACATACACACAAGCGTACACACACACACACCCGCACACACGCAACATACACACAAGCGTACACACACACACACACACACACACACACACAAGCGTACACACACACACACACACACAAGCGTACACACACACACATACACACACACACAGCTAGCTCACATGCACATGACATCTCCACACATGCATATGACTTCTCCACGCATGCACATGGCATCTCCACACATGCACATGTACATTTTGATCTCCTTTATACCTCAGTACCAGTTCAATAACTTCTTTGTTAAGCCCTTTCCATGTAAACCGATCTCTGTTCTCTTAATTGTTCTTTTGATGCCCACATGACTAAAAGTAAGGTCCGAATAACAGGCATGTAAGAACTTTTGTTTCTCAGATGTATCACAAATCAACCTTAAATTACAACCTACATGTATTTTGAGGTAGAAAGTACGTGGCTTTGCAAATTAAAATGCTCAATGCAGCCAATCACATGCACGGCACATATACAGCTATCACATGCACTACTGAGTAACCAACGTGGGCATCGATCGCTATATTCCGAGAGCTCTACCACCATGCCTGCCGATCATTCTCGCATTAGGCACAAAATCAACGTACCTACCTCATCGTCTTCTTTTTCATGCACACTTAGCCATTTTGTAAAACAATCCTCTCCGCTTTCCTTCTTATGGACCTCTTTTTGTTCTACGTACATCCTTCAGGATACCTTCCATTAATTAATTAACTTTGATAGTCCTACGCTTGCTCAAGTAGATCGTCTTCTGACTCAGATTCGCTAGACATGTAAACCTTATACCACGATGGATTGGATGGATGGGACCAAAAAATGACACATGGGACCAAATTACTCGCTATATTTCGGACCATTCAGGTTGCACAGGTGCATCAAAGAATTCCACCTGTATGGCTTGCTGTGGTTTGTCCGTAAGTGTTATAACCACAAATAACAACATTAACCGCACCATATATCATTCACACGCGCGCCCTTGTGGACAGAGCGTCACGTCAACCGGACAAGGCTGCGGCAAGGAAAACAGACCGGCTGGTAGGTGAATTTGTAAGCTAGATGGTTACAGGTAGGTGCTCAACAGGGGGAAAATTAACAAGCGTACTAGGCAAGGATCCCAAAATCCGATTAAAGATTATGAATTAACATGCAAACTGAAGTTTGAGCATTAGTGCATAACATAGCCGAAATGAACAAACTATGACTACCACCAGTGCAACGTGACCTACTCTATACTCAGTTGTGGGGTGTTTAAAATTTCATTTACCCTTGCCACGCGATACTATTATGACCGACTAATGAGGAGCATCTGGAGCTATTTTTCATGTATCGTTGGGAATGTAGAATATCGAGTCATACGCGCACCCGCGTAAAAATGGGTCATCGATGTATTATGGCTACAACAGTGTGAAATACGACGGAGTAAGTTCCTTAACTCATTGGCGGGCGACAGCGCAATATTGCGCCGCAGCTGCTATAATGCCACTTTTTATAACGTTTTTGGAGTCAACAACACATTGTTTAAAGGATATGTTTATTTGCTTATCAAATTCTTTACAAAGAACGTTTCCGGAAACGCCTACCTATTCCTCACAATACCAAAAAGTTTATTTGCTTGTCAAATTCCCCGAACTGTTTACATAGAACGTTTCCCCGAAACGCTTATCATCGTACCGCAATAATTGCCAACGCCCTCGACACTGAAAACTATACTATGTTTAATGTTAAAGCTCCTCATGATCACGGCTTCTGGTAACTTGAAGTGTGAGAGTGTTGGCAATTATTGCGGTATTGCGTGGAATAAGCGTTTAGATTTGTCTACGCGGCGTACAGAAAATAAAGTTATTCACACTGTGCCAGTTAACATTTGACGGTGCATGCGCATTGAACACTGAGGGCCTTTGGTGCTTGGGCCAAATTACCAAGCTGTAGTTCTGTTTTTCTGGTCCCAAGTGAGCGCGTCAAAGTGAAGCTATTGATTGCGATACGCGGGGTGTTACTAATTTGCTGAACGGAACGGAACGTTCCGCAGATTAAATCGCTAATTGAAACTAAGCAGTGTATATTGACTCGAGCAGCATGTATAAACAGGTGCAAAACACGACAAGCCCAGGAAAATATTTGTGCAACACGCTCATCGCTCTTGATGCAAGCGTTCTTTAAGTGGTGCAATGGCAACAAACTTATATGCCATGCTAAAACTATTCCTCAGATTAGTAAGGGACAGACACCCTTGTATGTCATGACAACATACATTGTTCCTCAGATTAGCAATGACAACCCAATTTAGTTAAAAAAGAAAAAAAAAACAAATACATAAACAAACAGATAAAACATGCATGACAATAAAATTACAATTGCATGATTGTAGGAAGTGATGTCCCATTGTCAAAGCCTAGACCACTCCTCCATTTTACCCTGGATCCCTCAGACATAAGCTTGATGCTCGAACCTTTCTTTAGATAAGCAATGAAAATTATCCCTGATATGATGCACTGTTCTTCAGATTAGCAATGACAACCCTTGAATGCCATGACAACACTGTTCCTCAGATTAGTAAGGGGACACCTTTGAATGCCATGACAACACTGTTCCTCAGTTCAGCCAGGGGATACACACGTGTACACCAATGTATTACTAACTATGATTACCAATCTGAGGAACAGTGTTACCATGGTATTCAAGTGTATCTCCTTGCTATTATGTGAACTGTTTTGAAGTGGTGCCCCCCTATAATATCACGACTGTAACGCACGAGATCATTTATTCACGAGAGTTTCTGAAGGTGGAAAACTGGTTGTGTATCATCCTCATGCATGTAAATTCCAGCTGCTGTAATTTTAATGTTTCATTCACTTATAGGAATTATGGAGTGTAAAACATCCCAAACAACGAATACAACAAATGAGGTATTTATGCATGTCACTACTGTCAAAAAGGGTATGATTAGAGCAATACCTTGGAGTACCTGAAAAATGGCGTCCATTAGCTCATCATCTCAATGCTCTGTGTTCTGAGCCATTTTTTGACCAATCAGGATGCACAGTACTTACAACAAAGGGCCTATTATTGTGCCTGTGACAGACGAATTCTGTACCAATCTGTGTTTAAAACAAAAACAGTAACATGGTTTACATATGAGGAAGTAATTTTTTTAATGGTCATGTGCAATCATTACGGAACATAAACTTGCTTCTAATCGAAGTTCTTGCGAACGGTTTTCTGAGGTGTTCCTTTTTATAGTTTACTAATCCTCAAAAATGTGGGCTGTATATTTTAATGTTGGTTAAATTATATATAGATTGTAATGGTATGCTCATTTTAGAAATACATGTATTGTTAACATTTAGTAATTAAACTAATTATCTAGATGACATATCAGTTAAATAGACAATGAAGCCATATATCTGTTTAAAAGTCATTCATGGACAACTGTATACTCTCAATGCTTGTACTCGGTTGCAGTGTGAGAACTGTGATGAGAACCCCACGAATGTAGTCTACTTTATGTGTAGTGGAGTGTGATGTGTGTGATTGCTTGAGTGGGTTGCTTGAGTTCGTTGTTTAACAATTCCCTGGGTTGCAGTTGGAATTTTGCAATTTTGTGGATAATGTGAAGAACTTCAAATTCATGAGGTAAAATGAACCACTTCATTGAAGTTAATTTCTGCTATTGATTAATGTGGAAAGTACGTGATGTTCCAGGTGTCAGTTGCTGTTATTGTGTCTGTGTGTTTTACATGCATGGTCATCTGGCTTCTGTCGCGATTGCATTAATAAAGTCTTGAGTATTAAGCTCGAGAATTAAAATAAGAAAATTAATAACTATTGTTTTGTATGTAAATGCTGGTTAAAAGTTTACTAATTGTAATAAAACCAGACAGTTTATTTACCAATCAATTAATAAAATTGAATAGAATAAAATCATTGGCTACACATAAATAAATTCTCTAACCACAATTGCTCCATGACTAATTTATGGTTTTATTCGATAGCTTGAAATAATTGTATTAACATTAAATGACCATTCATTCTAAAAGTAAAACTTGATATCATGCATATTGCATAAGTTCAAGGTCATCTTTGAGCTGTACTGTTGGCTGGCTGAACCTTGCTTTGTCAAGAAGAGTAAATGCCTGTGCAATTCAAAACCAATCGATTGTGACTTTTCGGAATAATTGTGTTGTTAATGGCCACCAGTGTATAATAGTCATTATCATTATTCTTTTGCAACTCATTACTGAGCTACCATAATAACACAGCACATGTAAAGTAAAAAGTGGTCACATTTTACTGAGCTGTTAACGGCCAACAAATTAAACAGCTTATATTTTGTCCATTCTATGCACTTACACACATACACCACATACTGCACCCACTCCAAACACACTTTGCATATTGTGAATTCTAACACCATGCATCATACACATCTAACCACAATGCAAACACACCATCACACTGTCACACTGTATTTATGCAGTGGTGATACGATAGTACATAGACTTCACGGTTCAGAGGTAACAAGAGACTATTTTGAACGCACCGCTTTCTGTTCTCCTGTCTTGGTGGAACAACCGGAAGGCTTGGGCTTTGTGGTCCCACCTAACATTACAGTTTCAGACATTGAGAGATTTATTGGTAAGTTTGCAGGTGTCTATGATATAGTCCAAATTGCTGCTTTATTAATGCACACGTGATTGCTGCCATTGATAGGCCCTACCAGAGAATTCGATATACTTGATGTCGCAAGTCAGACAGAGATTCGCATGACTTTGATGGAATGGATCAAATATTTTCAATCGCAGGATCGAAAGAGGGTCCTAAATGCACTCAGTCTTGAATACACTGACACAGAGTGAGTTACAATTGAACCTCTATAACGTGGACACCATTGATGCTAGCTGTATTATTCTTACTTCGGAGTCTTAGGATAAAATGATATTTGCATTGTTGATTAAATAATGTTTGATACATATACAAGTTGAGCGCATGGTTAATTAAGTTACATGTATTGTCATAAACACCTGCACGGTAGTTTAACTCTTTTTAAGCGTGCGGTCAGTACAGTAACTAGATGTGTTTTAACGTCCCACGCAACCCATTATTGCCCATAATACATTGCTATCCTTATAATTAGTACATGTATAATACTATACCTCTTACCCAGCCAAAAGACGTATGATTCAAAGAAATGAACTAATGCAGCATTTTTAAGAGTTCATGCATGTTCACATATACTGATATGAGGTAAAAGTACTAATCACAGAACTTGTCTCATTATAGAAAACATTTCTGTTGTATTATGCATGTTCGTAATGGGGAAATGCCAAGTGCATTCTGGAGCATGGTGAAGTACGTGTATCAATGGCAATACAATTGGGACCATGACTTGTTATCCGAATGAACGAGCTCGACGAATACGCTATTGCACTTGGGAAAGGCTCCGTAAGAGACATGAGTCCATGTCCTGTATTCTAAACCAGTAACATGTCTGTTCATCATTCTTATCATTTTGTGATTAATTATGTCCAAATAGCAGGATTTTTTTCTTCACTACTATACTGCTCAACAGAGATATGCATGGCAAATGCAAAATCAACTTACAGTGTGCCGGTTTGAAATCATATAATGTGCACATAGAAGGGTATGGTGATAGTCTATCACATACATGTAGGAGGTATCATGGTGATCTGTCACATAGGAGGGCTTGGTGGTGGTCTGTCACATAGGAGTTTATGGTATGGTGGTCTGTCACATAGGAGGGTATGGTATGGTGGTCTGTCAGATAGGAGGGTATGGTATGGTGGTCTGTCACATAGGAGGGTATGGTATGGTGGTCTGTCACATAGGAGGGTATGGTATGGTGGTCTGTCACATAGGAGGGTATGGTATGGTGGTCTATCACATAGGAGGGTATGGTGGTGTTCTGTCACATAGGAGGTGTCTGTCACATAGGAGGGTATGGTGGTGGTCTGTCACATAGGAGGGTATGGTATGATGGGCATTATAGTTCTGGTTGCTAGGGGAGTCCGTGATGACAAGAGCATTCTTTAGAAAACATATTGTGTAGTATATACATTGCATTCATGATGCCTTTTTCACTAATGGCTCATTCGGTTTCTCTTTGTTTCAAAAAGACTGGAAAAACTGATTACTGCACCAACTGCAGTGAGAGAAATGGATTGGCTCCGTCTCTACTGGCCAAAGGACTTGCCAGATGATCCGTAAGCCATTACCAGCAGGAAATAGAGCTATTAACCAGTTAATGCCAAGAGATGCATATTTACATCAAATATGTGTTTACTGGAATTCTTCAAGGCCCTTTGAAAAATTAAATTTGAAGTTCTTGTTCTTCTGGCTTCAGTTTATATTGTTGAAAGCCTGTGTCTGCTTCTTAAAATTCCCCTGCTGCCACATTCAGCATGATTTTAGACATCTTTAATTTTAATTTACAAACAAATATATACCTCGGCATTCATCAGTTAAAATAATGACAAACTGAAGTTTGTCAATGACGATAAATGTATTTTGAAGTTGGTAAAGTTCATTGTCATGATTGGTGATTAGTGCATTGAAAATCCAATGGACTGCACCAAGTATTAGTGCCATAGAAAAGACCACAATCTTTGAAGGTTACTATCGTTTAAGTAGATGTATGTCCATAATACGCAAATAGAAGTCTGTTATAAACATTGATGTTTAGCCTGCAGACTTTTAATAGCTCTCATAAGTTGATTGCGTTGCTTTTATGGTAGCATGACATTTATAGACATATCATGCTTTTTAGCTGCTACCAGAAACCCAAGTTTGGAAAGTACTGCTTAATGAGTACGAAGGGCAGTTTTACTGACTTTCATTTCGACGTTGCCGGAACTTCAGTATGGCACTACGTCTACAGTGTAAGGTTACATCAGCATGTGGAATGATGAAATTAGTATGTACAGTATGGGAAAATAGTATGTCATGATGGAGAGGTGATATGTTGCATGGTGTGATGCAGATTAATTTGAATTACTATGGAAATGAAAATGCAATCAGTGTGGTAGTGTGGAGCACCGTGCTAACAGCATAGGAAAGCCAAGGTGGTGGTCATGATCAGGCATGAAGAGAAGCAGCCTATGTTGATCAGAAGAATAAGTCGAATATTGTGTACACAATGCTATTTGTATAATGTGCATTGTTTAGGACAACCATTAGCATGTCGAAAAATCATGTAATTTGATGGTTTATGAAACTAGCAGCATAACATGCATTGAGTAGTACATACATAAATTCTTCTGTTTCTTTATTTCTAGGGAGAAAAGTTTTTCTATCTCATACCACCCACCGATGGGAATATTGATAAGCTGTTCAGTTGGTTTTCACGCAAGAATTTTAGTTTCCTGAGTGATCTTGTCCCCGAGTGCTATGTGGTTCATCTTACTGCAGGAAATTCACTCTTCATGCCAACAGGTATTATAAAATGGAGCGTAAAGCCCAGGTCATTTATGAATAGTAACACTGACTGTGATCACGGGTACATTCATTCTGCACCTATGTGCAGCTCTCAGAAAATCAACATTTGTATCAATGAAACACTGTTGTGGGATGGTGGTGTTGTGATGATGCACATGTACTTCAGTACAATGTCAAAAAGGATGAATTTTTCACTGGTGAATTTAGTCTAATATGTGAATAGATTGGTTGTAACTGGATTAGGATAATACAGAAACAGGCATTGTCAAGATTTGATAAAATACAGAGGCTAATACAAGCAAGACTTTTAAAATCAGAAATAAGAAAATGAGTGGGTTGTCCATGTCATTCCAACAGATAACCTATCTTTTGTGTGCTATCTAGATGCTAAAATCTTTCAATGCATGTTAAAATCACTAGATCTAACATCTATGTACTTTAAAACTGTGAATGCTACATCAGAACGAGGTTTGTTAAACAACACAAAATATCGAGGCAAGATTAATTTGATCACCGATTGAATACAGATTGATCCAAACATCTTCTGGTTTTGGAACCACACTTATACATTTCTCAACATAATTTCACTCCCAAATAGGTTGGATTCATGCAGTGTATACACCTCAAGATTCTATTATCTTTCAAGATAACTTCCTTCAGAGATTCTCAATTGGACTCCAGATCAGGTAATCAAAGAGTTTGCATGCTATGTGCCCACTCTGATAAGATAAGCACAATTTCAGATGATCATCAAACAATAGCATGAACTGGGTTTGTAACAATTTTGTACATTGGAGGTAAACCTACTTATAGAATTTACACCAGTAATGAAACAAATGAGAAGATAATAGAAAGAAACAATCATGATTATATCAATGGTATGATTTGAAAAATAAGCCACCTTGCTGGTGACTGCTGTACTAGAGTGAAAACTTTCATTCTAGTACCTTATCAAAGATAGTCTTTACTGTCTGCTTGCTGGCACAACTATGTCTCATCTTTTCTATAGGTTACGTGTTGGAAAGATTAATGACTATCGCATTAGTTACCACTATCCAGCTGAGGTTGTTACATGGTATGCTGCACAAGGACTTCTGAAAGAATTCACTGGTAAAATGTGCTATGTTAAGTGCATGATCAAGGTGCATGTGATGGGTGTGATGGTTAGGGGTAGATGACAGATAATGTACTGCATGAATGTGGATGCTACTTCAGTCTCTACTCTTAGTGTTGTGATGGCTACAATATTTGGGATCATTTCTGCAAAAAGGGACCTAATGCAACATTATAAAATTTACAGTATGCGCAATAGAAATATAATGCTTGTGTTGAAATGTATGGCTAATTAACAATTCAGAGCCTTGCAACTCCATGACAGATACTTCGATTCTCAGTGCGCAAGAAGCAATGTGTAGAGGACATTTCAGACTTCTAGAATATTTTGAACTTTGAAATCATGCTTTAGGTCCCTTTTCATGGAAATGATTCCATTTTTGAGTGTAATGCCAGTACACTGCATGTAGTGCATGTAAATGGATGGATGATGTAATGCAGTGATATCATTTTTCAGAACACTGGAGCAATAGCACAGTTCCACCCAAGTACTTGTTGGAAGGTGTGAAAGAAATGATTCCATATCTTAAGGACTGGATCGCAACCAAAGAGGTATGTAGGTAGTTACAGTGTGTGCAGGTTTGACTGTAGGAGGGATGCGAGGAGGGAAGGAGGGAGGAAATTTATAACTGAACATGATCTGTTCTCATAGGATTTGAAGGTGCACTTGAATCTGGCATCACCAAGTCAGACACTAGATTGCGTAATTGACAAGTTTTGTGAATATCTTCGTCAATGGATATCCCCTGTTTAGAGGAGTGTGTCTAATCATGAACTTTTGACGTGCATAGTTTAAGTCCTATGCCTATTTTTTAGTATGCACTGATTTTGACAAATTGGTTATACATATGGTCTTGTTGGTACAATTACAATGGGTGAGGTGGTTGTGAAATTGACTGGTACCCATGATGACAGAAACCTACTTAAGTTTCTTTTTGGTTATATGAGACTAGACATGATTGAAGTGTTCAAACCATCATCCCATGGCGCAGTGTGAAAATCGTTCATTTGGATCAAGGTCTAGACCCAACTTCATCCTCAAAAGCTAGAAAACAGCACACATTGGTGAACAACAGGCTAGTAGCATTTATGTATCATTCAGCTTGAAAG
The DNA here is from genome assembly GCA_013339895.1 of Ephydatia muelleri. Taxonomy (NCBI): domain Eukaryota; kingdom Metazoa; phylum Porifera; class Demospongiae; order Spongillida; family Spongillidae; genus Ephydatia; species Ephydatia muelleri. The sequence continues at coordinate 10,278,821 of JABACO010000005.1, forward strand.
AGAAAGCTCCTCGATTTTAAGATGTGATGCACACTGATAGTTTAGCTAGTCACCTTAACTAATAATCCATTATAATATAGTGACCTTTTTACACCTACAGACTAATCATCCATGGAGCGAATACTGTACTCTCAACAGCGAGACATTGTCATTCAAGAGTGACCTAGAAGTAGTCAACACACTCCTGTTCCTTGTATGATGCTTCCGCTTTCTGCTGAGTCTAGTTGTTAAACAGTAGGTCCTGCAAATTTTGCATGTGTATGGTGCCATGGTCACCCAACACTCAGGACAGTAAATGAATCCACATACAGTGTAGCTAGACACCCTAAACCATTATATTGTCGCTGCATGTAGGAAAATCCTATTTTTCCTTTGTACCTTTTTGAGCTGCAGCTGATGGAGGACAGCAACAAACATGGTAGAAAAAGTGATGCATGAAGTTGCTCTAGTGAGCTGTACCTGTGTACCAGTTCTAGGCAGGTTGGGACCATGAACCTCACCAAAATTTCGACTCCATTATCAAATAGAAATTGCCACCTGGACTCAGCAAGTGACGTGCACAAGCTCAGTTGCGAATGCCATTACTGTATCTTCTTGCTTGACCACTTGACGTAGCAGAATAGAGTATGCATGCTTGACTTGTGACATGCAGGTACCTGTTTAGTAATTACGTCTCATTAGTCTCGTGGAGCCCTGATCCTAGTCTCGCATTTGCATGTGCAAACACGAGGGTGAAGCCCATTGAGAGACTACATGTAGATGAAAGCATGGTCACACTCGATAATTCTAGTCAATGCACAAGGTTGATCAATGGTCTCCACTATGTTTAAATAGCAAAACACTTCCATCCATTATACATCACTTTTCAGGGGACTAATGTAGAGGCTTTCTCTTCCAAGTCGGGCAGTTATTTGCTCCTGTCGAATGTGCAGGACACATTAATTGTTAACATTTCATATCTTTGATTGGTATTCTCTGGAGTATTTAAAAAAATGCGTTTGTTGGTCCACGATTCTATATATTATAAAGTGTCCCCATGTTTGGATTGTTAAAACATTTAGGCTACTTGGGCTCTGCACCTCACTAGTGATCTCCTGCTCCAAGAGTATGGATCCCATTGAGCACTGCGATTAGGAGGTGCATTACAAGTGAATATAATTATGCATCCATGCCCTTCCCCTTTCAAGAACACGTTTGTAGGACACAACACACACACACAACATACATGTACATGATTGATAGATTGATAGTTTATGCATTCCACAATGGCTAAAGGACAAAACTGTCACAGAGAGTGATTTGTGACCTAACATTTCCTCTCATTAAAGTACAGATGTCTAAACTTGTCTTGATCTGCAAAGTCTGATGAACTTTCTTTTGAGCACTCCTGTGATGGTGAGATAGTGAGTCAAATGAACTTAGGTTCCCTGCATACACAGCTCCTCCCACATCCCTATACACAGCTCCTCCCATATCCCCATACACAGCTCCTCCCACTTCCCTACACACAGCCCCTCCCACATTCCTGTACACAGCTCCTCCCACTTCCCTATGCACAGCTCCTCCCATACTCCTTTACACAGCTCCTCCACATCTGTATACACAGCTCCTCCCACATCCCTGTACACAATTCCTCTCCCTAGACTCTTTTATGAAAATCACAAGGGTATATATCACTTGATGGTACACAGTTCATGGCATTTGGTATTTTGGAGGCATGTATACTGAGTTGCATTTGGTTTGACCTAGTCATATGATCAGGTGACCAGGTGCTACGTTACTCACATGATCAGGTAACCGGGTGCCATATGATCAGGTAACTAGGTGCCATATAATCAGGTAACTAGGTGCCATATGATCAGGTGCTATGTTACTCATATGATCAGGTAACTAGGTGCCATATGATCAGGTAACTAGGTGCCATATGATCAGGTAACTAGGTGCCATATGATCAGGTAACTAGGTGCCATATGATCAGGTAACTAGGTGCCATATGATCAGGTAACTAGGTGCCATATGATCAGGTAACTAGGTGCCATATGATCAGGTGACCAGGTGCTACGTTACTCATATGATCAGGTAACTAGGTGCCATATGATCAGGTAACTAGGTGCCATATGATCAGGTAACTAGGTGCCATATGATCAGGTAACTATATTTAGGTGCCATATGATCAGGTGACCAGGTGCTACATTACTCATACGATCATCAGGTAACCAGAGCATGTGCTTCTCCATGATGATGAGATTCCGGGCAACAAGACTTTGCAGCAGCTATTCACTGATGCTGAGCACACATAGACACAGGTGAGACAAGACACAAGCATCAGGAGAATTGGAGGGCAATTGCAAGAAATCATTTCCAGATTAAAGTGCAGTGTAGTACTCAATTAAAATGTAGTTTCGATATGCTATAACTACCCAGAAGATGTATAGTACTTGTACAATTCACCACACCCATTAAACACACATACACAATATGCACACAGGTGTACACACACACACACACACACACACACACACACACACACACACACACACACACACACACACACACAGCTCGCCTGGCCCTAAAGAACGGGAGCCAGTAGACCAGCCTTCCTCCCACAACAAGGAATCCTACTACAATATACTATAATCTACATGCTTCACATGCAACATGACCACAAAACATGTAGGGTAACCTCGTACATATTCCACTGGGAGCATATTTTCTATCTAAGTCATTCCTTAAAAGGCAGAAAAGTGTATAATGATTGCAATGAGCTTCTTATAACACCATAGCCATAGATGTATATGAGCCATAGATGTATATGTACATGCAGAAATACCACTGGCAATGGAATATAACTTGTAATGGTGTGACACCTTTCTCTCTGTGTTCTGAATCGATACACAAGTATACTGGTTTAAGTGATGCAAGTTTGTACACTATAATCATTAGTGTCTTGGATGCAGTAGTTTCTTATACATTTTAAGATTACCTAAATATGGTTGCATCATCCATTCTATGCTTACATGTCAAAGCCTCTAAATTCAAGTGTACCAATGCGCATGAACAAATAGCTGCATTTGATGGTAATGGAATTCCATACCAAAGCCCAATAAAAATGCATCTTCATCAATCAGATGATGCATTGGTAGTTGTGTACATGTGTGTGCATTCAAAGACCGGTGCATATGCTTGCATAACAGTTCAGTAATAGAGCAGGGCTTTTGTATTCGATGAGTTGTTTAACGTACAGCACCATCAACCGAATTGTTCCCTGTCAGGCACAGTCTAGATGTTGTGAGTATTGTTATGTACCTGTCTGTCATCCAGCTTGAAGCCTAGCACACAGCTGCCTAAGTCCTGTGGTCATTGTTTTTTACTGCTGAAACATTATCACACAGCAGATAATTTCCACCTCGAGTTGTGGCTTACAAAGTTTTGTTAGGCCAATTGTTGAGTGATGTATTTCAGGTGGCTATTAGAGGGGTCAAGGTGAGGAAGTTAGAGTAGTACAATCCATATGATATTGGCTTGTTTATAAACACAACATTATGCAAAATGAATTTCTTGAATTCCTAATGAGTCAGTCTATTCGGATATGGTCATGTGCTTCAAGATTACAAAGTGTTAGGATGATACTTCCTTTGATATATTTTCCTTTGCTGATGTAAGTTGCCACACACAAAGATACACTTGCAAACTGCAAGTTACAATCTACCACATTGGGCTTGCAGATCAATGGTATTGAAGTACCTCATACACGTCTACGGGAAGATATACGGGAATATTCGTTGATTCGCAAACCGCGAATTAATTACTTAACGGATATGGTTTTGTCTTGATTTTAGTTAAAGAATGGTTAATGGAATAATTTTTTGAAGTACATATATCATAATCAGACCTGCTTATAGTACATCATGGAGTTGGTATTGAATTAAAAAGGCAAGATGACCGCCTATGTATGGGCCATTTCTGGATATGTGTTTGAAGTCTCGTATAGACATTACACCACTTTACCATTTAATAAAGTCCTTCTCAAGACATTACTTCAGTGTATATATGTTATATTTGCATTGAGAATTACACAATTAACCATTAAACAATGTAGTTTGTTAGTTCATAAAATGAGTTCATAACAATTTTATAGCCATATAGAACTATTTTGACCATTGTAGACAGTATAATATGAGAACTTGGGAGTGTAGAGGGTGCAGCTGCATCTCAGGTGACGGAAGAGCACATGATCTGTGGAATGAGTGTAATACAATCTATATGTAACAGTCAATCTCTTATTTCATTCCAAAACATAGAGTTTCTTGGCATCCTTTGACCCCTATTCCAGGAGTGCAGTACCTCCATGTAACAAGTGACAGGAAGTGAGCCAGGGAATTACTATTCATCGTGCTCCACAAGGGTCTATTCAGAACACTTGCTGTCTCTTACATAACATGTGCGCCATGCATGTACATATAAGGCAAAGAAGTGTTCGAATCAGCTACTGGCAGACCTTTCTCCCCGGCCATATTGTGACTTACATTTTGCGGAAATGGGCCCACACTTCCTCCTGGAAAAAACCCAGTTCAAGCTGCTCAAAATGTTCATGAATGCGGTAGATATTACTGCTGTGCAGGATGATCTTACATGGGTTCTGTGATTAGCTTCAACCACTGACAATGGCAACAAGCTACACCTGCATGCATGCTCATGTGTTGGCAGTCCTGTACATTGTGTACTGAATGCATGGAAGAGTACCATGTAGTGTTCGTTGCATGCACAACGGATGCTGCATCATTATTAAAATGATGTTATCAGTATGCATGTGGCGGAATACGTAGGGCGTTTGGAGGACAAAGTGGATGCCAAACCACTTCAAGCCTGATTAAACTGATAATCATCACAGATATATCATGACAGAACTCACCACAATTGTATCCCTTCAACCAATAAATGCCTGCACCCTGCATGAACGTTTGAAGGACGAAGTGCTCTAAAGTTAAGCAAGGTGGCAAGCTCATGGAAGTATAACATGTGAAACGTATGAATAATTCTTTTGTATTTTACCTGATAGTCTATGTAAACTGATCTAATATATGATGCTAGGTTTACCTACCAAAAACGTTAGGTGACTTTCGGTGCTTATAGGCTAAATATCTGTAAAAATGGAGTTCTCAAAAAATTGAAGAGTAAATTTTGAGGAGTGAAAAAGTAGTCAGAAAGTGGGTGCGGTGGTTGGGCTTTGGCATGGCCTGAAGGAGAAAAAGAAGCGCTCTTAATATACATGTACATAATGGCAGTGAATCAGCAACAGCAGCGAGTACAGCCGTACAGGTAGCCATATGAACATCGTTGACCTCACTGAATGCAGGGCGGCAAGAACTTCTGTTTCTACCATCAAATGAGGCAGCACCGCCGGAAAGATGAAAATTGAAGACTACTATAATAGCTGCGCTCGTTGTCCTTCCTGCCATCTTCTTATGATGAAGCGTAATGGTCTTATAAAAGAAGAGACCTAACGATATACTGCTGCTGGGGTGAACACGCCTCGTTTCAGCACACTGCTTGATACTGCCACAAGAAGCGACCAGTTGAACTTCTCGTGCATGCACATATACCTTAGCAGAGAACATACGGTCAGTAATGATGGCGTCAAACATCTCAGGTGTTCTCCAGACCGGACTCGCAGCATCAGCCTATACACAGCATATACATCATGTGCATATTGATCTCCTTTATACCACCAGTTCAATGACTTCTTTGTTAAGCCCTTTCCGTGTGAACCGTTCTCTGATTCTCTTAATTGTTCTCTTGATGCCTAGATGACCAGAAGTAAGGTTTAAATGTCAGGCATGTAAGATCTTTTGTTTCTCAGATGTATCACAAATCAACCTTAAATTACAACCTGTATTTTGAGGTAGAACATATACATATGGAGAAATGAACGGTCACGAAAGTTGCGGTTTGTACATTTTTGGATTTCACTCCGCGGTACGTTCCATAGAGAATGTATGGCGTTTTTACAAACTTAATTAAATAACGGACCTGCAACTTTTGCTACCCACTAATACTACTCTAAATGAGGTTCACATGTAGGCAATTTCAAATTTTGTATCTCGTACCGTCCAAAATTCTGGGACCATTTCTGAAAATATGATATTCCACAGACTTGTACACAAAATGGAAAAAATCATGCTAATTAAGTAAGATATTCCATTAGTTATAACTAATGAACAGAGGGGGTTAGAACTTTTGCCACCCTCTAAAACTATTTTACAACTATCCAAATAATATAATATATAGAAAAAAAGTGAATGTTGTCGTGAAGAATTTGGGGACCATTTAGTAAACCAGTTTTGGTGCAATAAGGCGCCATTTTAAAATGGCGTTTCTATGGGTTGCCATAGATATTTAGTTAACGTGAGACCTCTAACTTAGACACGCCCATCTAGGGAATTCTGCGAGGGTGGAGTCGAGGCAGAGGGCGAGGTGGGCCAGGGCGGGGTAGACAGGGGGAATGAGCGTATAAACATTAACTACATGGAATACTAAAAGCTTCGAGTCTGTGTTTTCTACACCGATTTCAAGACAACGATCAGTCTACTCGGCCGAGTAGACTGATCGTTGTCTTGAAATTAGAATGATATTGTAGGCTGCATATACCTCGACCGGCTGCTCAGATATCTACGTACGCTGGCAACATTTCGTATATCATGTTAGCGGATCCACGTAGCTGAATCGAGTGTCTGAGAAACAAACCAGCAGCATTGCATGTGGTTGGATTTGGAATAAACGTGTTGCAAACGTGATCACATGTACAATGTACAATGCGACACCTCCAGTTATTAAATTAACACAACAGCATGCATGCAGCAACGCTTATATTTCGAGGTGAGAAACTTTAAGCGTAGTTGTTGTAGTTCCTCATACTCGATATCGATATGTTGACAGTGTGATTCTGTGATTAGTTAGGTTCGAATCGGATGTAATAATAGTGCCCTTCACAAAGGGAGCATTTATTAGAAATCATCTATTACCAGTATGTACTCTAGTAGTATAGTTTAGCAGTGGCATATCGATTATGTATTGCGAAATACATGAAATAAAGCGCGTCATATTAATGTATAATCTCCAGGCTCGCGTCCTAGATCTAGGACGCATAACCATCCTAGATCTAGATGAACATAGAATGCTTAACCTTATCAATTTTGGCCGAAACAGTGGGATTTCAATAATCGCTAGCTACCAGGGGAGGGACAAAACAAAACAGTACTCTAGAATCTATGAATACACTATCCCCCAACTTTGAAGACTACTCATATTTTTTTTAAATGCACTTAAGGTTGCGACGTAATGTAGTAGTGCTTTATAAACTGATCTCAATTTTGGATAATATATGAAGCCATAACCTTGGTTTAGAGTTTATATATACTCAGTATGCTCATGTACCACATGCATACAGTGGTACTGGACACCAATCCTATGGGGGCTGAGGACCAATTCTTTGGGAGTATATGACATAGAGCTCGCACTTTAGAGACGGTACATACACACAGGTACATGTAGTTACATGTGTGTCTGTATATGTGTGTGTCTATGTGTATGTCGTGTGTGTATCTGTGTGTCCATGTCGTGTGTGTATCTGTGTGTCCATGTCGTGTGTGTATCTGTGTGTCCATGTGTGTGCATGTGTGTCTCTGTGTGTGTCTGCATGTGTGTGTCTATGTGTATTTCGTGTGTGTGTCTATATGTATTTTTTTGTATGAGTCTGTGTGCATGTATGTCTGTGTGCGTATCTGTGTATTTCATGTGTGTGTCTGTAGGTGTGTTTGTGTATTTCGTGTGTGTGTCTTTGTGTGCTTGTGTGTCTGTGTCTGTTGTGTGTGTATGGCATGTGTGTATCTTGTGTGTGCGTGTGTGTGTCTGTGCATGTGTGCGTCTGCATGTGTGTGTGTGTCTGTGCATGTGTGTGTCTATGCTTGTGTGTCCATGTGTGCCCGCGTCTGTGTGTCTGTCTGTCGTGTGTGTGAGTCTGTGTGTATGTCGTGTGTGTGTCTGTGTATTTCATGTGCATGTCTGTGTGTGTCTCTGTGCATGTCTGTGTGTGTCTGTGTCTGTCGTGTCAGAGTGTGTTGTGTGGGTCTATGCGTGCCTGTGTGTGTGTGTCTGTGTGTGCGTCTGTGTGTGTGCGTCTGTGTGTGTGCGTCTGTGTGTGTGTGTCTGTGCATGCCTGCATGTGTCTGTGTGTATGTGTCTGTGTGTATGTGTCTGTGTGTATGTGTCTGTGTGTATGTGTCTGTGTGTATGTGTCTGTGTGAGTGTCTGTGTGTGTGTGTCTGTGTGTCTGTGTGTGTGTGTCTGTGTGTGTGTGTCTATGTGTGTCTGTGTGTGTGTCTGTGTGTATGTTGTGTGTGTGTCTATGTGTGTGTGTCTCTGTGTGTGTCTGTGTGTGTGTGTGTCTGTGTATGTGTCTGTGTGTGTGTGTGTCTGTGTGTGTCTGTGTGTATGTTGTGTGTGTGTCTATGTGTGTGTGTCTGTGTGTGTGTGTCTGTGTGTCCGTGTCCGTATGTGTGTGTGCTTGTGGGTGTATGTCATGTGTGTGTCTGTGTATCTATATGTTGTGTGTGAGCGTTTTTGCATGTGTATTGCCACATTTATACAGTGGTTTATGTGTGTGCAAGTGTGCAATGTTTGTGTACATTTAGAGTACCAGATGGGGACACAATGTATTCAATCCTTGGAGACACGATACATGTACAGAAAGCTTGGTACACAAATTTACAAAGAATCAGTGGTCTGTACAGGCATGCACAAGTACAGTTGAATTGAATAGAATACATGTGCATGTGACAATGTTTGTGAGTGAGAGTGTTTGTACCATCATCAGACAGGTGTATTGTTTGCCAAATGTATAACTGGTGTGTGCAAGTATGCTGCCCAATTGCCATAAGTCTCCACTGCCAATGGGATGCAGGACCAGCCCAACTCTAGGCACTTGGGTCCATTGGAGTGGAGCTTGCGGGTCTCTGCTGCCAGGGCTGCCGCACCAGCCTGGTAACATGATTCACCCAAGATGACAGAGCAGAGTGGTGAGGTAATGGTCAGGTCTAGTGCCGCAGGTTTGCCTTTGTCCCAGCCAGCAATGAGGACGTCAGCAGGTCTGGTGTGGGCAAGGTCTCTGGTAAGGCCACGACCTCTCTCCACACTCACACTTAGGTGGGCACGACGACAAAGGTCAAATACCTCATCTCGTAGACGATTATGGCGTGTGACCACATCCCCCCCATGCCTGCAGGTCACAGCATGGTGACCAAGAGGATCAAGAGCAGTATCGGGGCAGAATGGGCACATGGACCGACCAGAAGTATCTAACCCCAGCCACCACCTAATAGCCATCTGGAACTCATTCGACTCCAGATGCAAGCCCAAACCAGGGGAAGGGACCACTGATAGCCAAGAGGAAGCATTATTATTATTTTTTATGTATAACCAAGTATTATTAAATATACATGTACAAAAATAATAACACAGTACATAAACATTAAACAAACAAATTACACATTATTATTATTATTATTATTATTATTTTTTAATAATAATAATAATAATAATATACAGGATACAAGAATACACTAATGAGAATAAATGCACTATTTTTATTATTATTACATGTACTATAATAATACACAATCAACACATATACTGGTCTAAATAAATGCACCTTAATTATAGTAAAGTCACCTATAACTATAAATCCACACTCACACCTCAACCCCCCTCCTCCAAATGAACCCTTGCACGGGAGAGCAATGCTCTTGCATTAGCTCTCACGAGGGAAAGGCTCAGCCTCTGGTACAATGTGGTAGTAGCCTGCGATCTGCTGCATCCCATTTGGATCGCTAGACGAGCCGCCAGACGTTTAAAAGATTCCTGGGCTTCCATGCCCCAGCATCCATACGACTCCACAGCTAGTGGAATACATACCCACCCCAGCTCCTTACATTTCCCATCATTAGCAGCATGCTTCCTAACCTCGGCAACCTGAGCAGATGACCCACACTTCACTCCCGCTTCCGTCAAAGTGGTTGGATTAAGCGGAGAAGTGATGGTGAGGTCAAATGCAGCAGGTTTGCCAAGGTGCCAGTTTTTAACCAAAACATCTGCAGGACGAGAGTTAAGCCTGTCATGACCTTGACCACTTCCCACTTCTACCTGACCACCTAGACAGGCTCTGTGGCAAAACTCCACAAAAACATCCCGTAGGCTGTTGTGACGTAAGACTACATCCCCCCCGTGTTTGCACGTCAGTGCATGGTGACCAAGCGGGTCCAGCCTGTGGTCAGGGCAGTGAGGACAGCAAGAACCAAACGAAACATCCATTCCTAACCACCACTTCACAGCAATCTGGAATTCATTTGGCTCCAGATGCAAGTTAAGGCCTGGGGAGGGGACAACAGTAAGCCACGAAGCAGCATGACGAGATGAAATTGATAGCAAGCGAGCTCTATTGGCAGGAGAAGAGATGTGAAACAGCTGCCGAAACTGCTGGTCTTCAATTTTTCCGGACAGGGAGTGCTGGCGCATGTTAGAGGTGGCTAATGTTTCCAGAGTTATTGCATCCTCCGCTGGTACTAACCCATTAAAGAGTTCGATTGGCTCCACTAAAAGATTCCACTTGTCACAGCCAGAACTGCTGATGGAGGCAAGGTATGCTGCAACACAATGGGATGACAAGCTACGGAGGCCAAGCCCACCCCTACTAAGGCTAAGCTGTGCTTGCATCCACTCCACATCAGCAGCATCTACAGCAGTGCATTCAGCAAAGCATTGGCGTACGTCCTTGTCAAACAGTGCCAAGCCCTCTGCAATGTGTGAAGGAGGTGCGGAGCGAGCCAAATGGACTAACTTGCAGAATGCCGCACACTGCCGTAACAGAAGGAAAGCTACCTGAGGATCCTCCGCTCCTACTTCTGCCAACTGGGATAATAGTACTGCTGCATCAGCTCGTTTTTGCGCCACGAACTTAGCACAAAAAATGAGATCCCCAATTGGAGCACCCAGAATCACAAGGTTGGGTACTCGTGACACCTTCATCTCAGGAGGAAAAGAAGACAGGTCTCCACATCCAAACAACTCACATTTAGATACATTGACGAAAAGACCCAAAGATGGACCCATCTTTTGAATGAGAGTCAAAGCCCGATTAACCGCTTGTGAGTGCCCCAACAAAACCCCATCATCCAGGTACCAACCGTTAAAAAGTAGAGGCAGACACTCCCTGTCCTGTGCGATATATGACACAACCTTGTGTAGAACTAAGGAAAAGAGAAGTGGACCCAGCGGATCTCCTTGCTGGACACCAACCTCCGAACTCAACTGTCCAAGCGGGTGCCATAAAGTTGGTTGTGAGCCATAGCACCATCCTACCCAGGGAAGAAGTTCTGGGAAATGGACTGCACATTCCTCCAGGAGAGCCTGACGAGACACACAGTTAAATGCATTGGACATATCCACCTTACAGACAGTAAAATTATCATCTATCCAATGCTCCTTGATGCAGCTCCTAACCCCATGAATGACCTTTTCTGCCCCAGCTGTGCATGCGACTCCGTATTGCAAAGGAGCAAAGAAATCGGTGGCTTTGGGCTTAGTGATGATACAAAGACACTTCCCTGTTAAGCGTCTCAAGGCCTCTCCAACTGCAATAGGGCGAATATCCAATGGGCGACCCTCCTTGTTCTTCACCAATGCAGTGAGAGATCCACCAGCCAGAAACTTTGATACTGAAATTGGAGCTCTGCCACTGGCCAGGATGTTTACTACACCACGCAAAGAGGAGCAGAGAGGAACTGATAGATGGATTTGAGCAGAATCAAGTAGATGCTGAATGCGAAGCCCTGATGGCCCACATGCTGTACCCTTGGGAAATGAATGAAGAACTGATAAGATGTTAAAGTCCTGTGGCAACACATGAGTGACAGGAGGACTGGAAGATATAGGTAGAGAAGGCTGAGCTCCCTTAGGGTGTTTCTGTTGAAGTGAATTCCAAACCTCTTGGGTATTAGGAGCTATGCCTGGAGAAACCAAGGCCTGACAAGCTTTCCCTAATAACCCCTCTCTACCCAGACCTATAGCTGAAGAGATCTTCTTTTTGGATACGTCTATTGGAGAATTTTGTTTGTGAGGAGGGATGACAGGACGCCTTTTAATTCTATTCCATATGCCGCCAATGTCCCCTTGAGACCACAAGCCGCATAGCTGCTCTATTGATGGATGCTTGCAGTGGCGCCCACCCCGCTTAGAAGCTCGCAGCACACATTTGGGGAGCATAAAAAGTTTCAACCATGCCTCCTCTGAGTTCTCAAAGCAGATTGACCTCAGGACATCAGACAGGACACGTGCAACTGCCGGCCTGGCCTTGTGTGGAATGTAGCGGATTGTTGGACATTGTAGTTCACATACCTCCTCCCATGAAGGAAGTGCAGGGAGAGGATTTTCGGAAGGACATGAGACACCTAGGGAGCTATGAGGGAAACTACGACAACCTGAAACAACAATCGTGGAGCACTTATCCAAATGAGATGTAAAACGGGACACTGCTACAAGGCAGAAACAGTTTGTGCAGACAGTAAGGTTCTGCTCCTGTAACCACCAGGTAGGTACTTCACCAGGAAAAACCCCTTTAGCGTGGAGGTTCATGTGACTTCGCCACATAGTTGGTGCAATGAACTCCTGGCATCCATCAACTATACACTGCTTCCTGTGAGTGCTGACTAGATGAGGCTCTGGGAGACACCCAGATAGTGGGGATGAAGCATTCGAGGGTCGTGACTGGACTACGGGTTCAGGGGATGCACATTGACGTGGAAGATCAGAAAATGCTTGCCTAGATGTCGAGGGTGGTTGATATGGGCCTGGAAAGGGTAGACCTTGTAACGTAGAAGAGGATAACGGAACTATCTGGGAGGGCGGCGAAGGTGATTGCGGTTGAGTGGGAAGCAGCTGTGGCATTATGACAGCTGGAGGTGTAAGTGGCAAAGGATTCTTGCGCGGTGGTGGATGACTGTGAATCCGATTGCGTTAGGACATTCACACTGTGGTCAGGTAGGGGAGAAACTGGTTGCGATGTAGTCAAATCAAGGTCGCAGTTGCGTACATGTAGTGACGGAGCGTCTAAATTGCAACACCGATTCCGCTTCGAAGGCTGACAGCTTGAACAAAGGCGGCCTGCTTTGACGCACGCACAGGACTTGCATCGGGCACTGACTCCATTGCAAGCGCAACACCTTGTTCCACCCAGTTTAAAAAGCTTTACAGAGAATTGGTATACAAAACAATTGTTACCGCCATTATTCTTATTATTACTTTTTTATTATTATTATTATTATTGAATAGAAGCATACACAGAATATACAGCAGCATTATTAATATTATACTAAACATCTAGAAGCTACAGTTCAACTCTAAACAAGCACTATTAATAAAGTTTAACCTGGAACACTTCTACTCAGGATGGCCCTAGCTACCGACCTGACTAGAGAGATATTCAATTGCCCATATATCTCAGACATAACCTTAGCGTTTGGGCAGTGCTGGGAGACTGAGAGAACGGAGGCTATCTTGCGAAGGTTTTCTGGACCTCTTTGCCCCAGTTCCCATAACTCTCTACTGCAAGGGGAACACATAACCACCCTAGCTCTTGACACTTTGGATCATTGGAGGAGTGCTTCCGGCACTCAGCTGTGTGGGCTGCAACACCAGCTGAATGACACGCATCATGCAATGTGGCAGGAGTGAGTGGAGACGTAACTGTGACATTGAAAGCTGCTGGTTTTGTCCTTTCCCACGCTTCAACTAGAATATCAGCTGGATGGGAATTGCTGTGGACCCTTGAAAGGTCTTGACCAACCTCCACTCATACAGACAGGTGAGCATGCCGACAGAACTCTGTGAAGATGTTTCGCAGGCGATTGTGTCTGATAACCACATCACCACCATGTCTGCAAGACACTGCATGATGTCCAAAGGATCCAAGGTGATATCGGGGCAGAATGGGCACACTGATTGTATAGAAGAGTTCATACCTAGCCACCAAATCACTGCAATCTGAAACTCAGCAGGATCAAGATGCAAGCCCTGCCCTACAGAAGGGACAACCAAAAGCCATGAACTAGCATGAGGAGCAGAAGTCGAGCCTTATTAGCAGGAGAGGAAGTCATCAAGATTGACTGAAAAAGATTATCATCCAACTTCTTAGGACAAAACTGACTCTACTGCGATGGCATCAGTAGGGGATACAAGGGCATTGACCTTTGAAATGGCACTCAATAAATGGCAATTATTAGCACTACCAAAACCTGAAGAATACAGAGGTGAGATGAATGCAGCATGAGTGATAAGATAGAGAGTGAAAGCCAAGCCCTCCAAAACTGAGGCTAAGATGTGCTTGCTGCCAGTGATAATCCAGAATGTCAGCTGCTATGCCAGTAGAGAAGCAACGTCTTACCTTCTCATCAAAGAACTGCAGGGACTCAAATGAAAGGCTAGGAGGAGTGGTTCTAGCTAGATGAACTAATTTACAATAACTGCCACAGATGCGAAGAAGAGAAGCTGCAACATGAAGATCAGCTGCAGCCACATCTACTAAAGCAGAGAGCAAAACCTTTGCCTCGGAACATTTCTCCACTATGAAGTGGGAGCAATGCAAACAGTCACCTATTGGTACCCCATAGATCTCTAAGTTAGGTGAAATAGATGACTTCACAGCAGGTGGAAACAAATGGTTGCCTTGGGGACTGAAAACTTCACACTTAGTTTGATTAAAAGTCCCATATGAGGTCCTAGTTCTTCAATAAAATGCAATACACGTAGGACTGCAGATCATTTACCTGCAGCACACCATCATCAAGGTACCAGGCCTGAAGCAGAAGATTTAAACATCTGTATTATTTTTTACATATTAATGAATACTCAAATACACAATTTACACAAATGATTACTATCATTAGATGGTATCCCTGCCTTGATTGCGGATAGCAGCATTAGAGATCTTTGGCAACCTCAGACAGTAGCCTTGCTTGATGTGCGAGTAGTAGATAAATGAATCAGACTCCTTGAATTGGAAGATTGCCTTACATTTCTCAGCGACACATTTGTCTTGACTTTGTGCATCTTTCTGAACCTACATGTAGGTGTATACAACTTTAACGTATCAACAAAAACATGAGCCCAGCCCAACCACTACATACAGACATGAAAACGTTCATGGACCATTACTACATGCACCCCAATGCTCTATGTGACAACACAAATGCAGACTACACTCAACTAACATGTACACGTATTGTCAGTAGAAGTACAACGGAACCACAGGTATAGGCTTCATGATTATGTTGGTGGCTGGTGTATTACTCTACCAGTCCATTCAGGCAATTATTACATGCATATAAAAGTCACATCATTAGATTACAAGGGATATAATACACTTACAAAGATAACAAGAAACATAAACAACGAAATGATGAAATAAAAGAATGAAATAATGTGTCAATCAAATTTTTGTTAATTCTGCCGGCAGCCCAGCACCATAATCTATTCCAACTCTGCTTCTCTACTTGGTGTGGGAACCACGCGAGCAAAGTATTGTGGCTCAAAAGATTGCTAATCCTGTGGGGTTTGTCCTAGTGATCCGTTGGGGTAGCCTTCTAAGTAAGAAATTTGTTTCTCTACCCAGCATTCCATCAGTGGATAAAACAAAAGGGGTAAAAGGTGCTCGACGTGCTTCAGCTGCACTGTTGTATTTCCTTTTCTTCTCCTCTTCTGCCAAGGAAAGTACTGCAATAAAATGTATTACACATGAATACACAAACACAACTATTTCAAGTTCACAAACAATTTGAAACCTAATTGGTATCAATGTGTCAACTGCTAACTGTACAAGTCACTTCATGTGCCGTATCCTAATCCTCTCTTTCACAACCATGTAAACAGGTGGGAGGAGCAACAGAAATACACACAGGTAAACAGAAACCATCAACAGGACAAACCATGCAACGAATAGGGATATGTGACGTGTTTCAGAATCCATATTTAGTGACATCATAATCAAAAGAGTAGGCAGTCCAACTCCACCAGATATAAACAACAGTGTTGAAAGAAGGAGAATGTTGCCTGTTTTAAAGTTTTTAATGGAAATGGACCTTGTCAGAAATGAAATAAACCCTGCAATGGTACAGAGGATACCTTCGTATGCCAGAAGAATCCCAAACCACATTATTGGGAAGCGCTTGCCATTGATGATACATGACTCAAATACAATGAGTTGTGGCTTCTCTGTTTTGGTGTTGAAGTTTAAGTCTGAAATGACAATAATTGGGTCCATATACATCCACAATGAACAGATTATAACATTGGGCACAGTAAATGCTATGACAATTGCCATCAGAATGGCATCATTCAGTGGCTTACCACCTGTTGGAGGTCGAAGATTTCTGGCAGATAATACAAGTAATCGATACAAGCGACATAATTTCACTATAACAGTTGCATAAACCAAGGTGAAACCAATGCTGACTGTCCATGGTATTATATTGCAAAGATACGTTTTCACATGCAGTGAAAAGTAGAATCTCTCCGTTACACTTAATATAGTGATGCCTATTGATAAGGAGTAACATCCAACATAGGCTAGATGGTTTAGTTTGTGGCTTGAGGCCCTGACTGAACTGTGTTCCCGGAACATTACGTTCAGTACATTTATCAAGGCAACAACTACAAATGCAACTAGAACAAAAAGCAGAGAAGTAACTGACATTGCCAAAGATATTTTGCACTTCTTGATAGGAGCCGACAGAAGTAAAACATTTTTTGATTTAAATTGTAGCTGGTCATTATCAGCATAAATTGCAATGCTATGAGCTTCTCCAGAGACAAATTGTGTCATAAGGACAAGTCCAGGTGTAAATCTGGTACCATTGACATAGCTATTCACACCTGAAGCTCCAACAAATCTAATCTTGGACACTTCATTCTGAATTCTGTTTGCAATGGTTGGATTGCCATACCCATACTCACACAGTGTCTTGTTATTTGCTTTCATCCATCCATTAGTGGCATTTAAAGCTAAAGCCAAGATCCAAACTGCATCATGAAAATTATTTCCAAGCGGACTAATTGTTGCTATTCTCACTGGTTTGCCATATTTCCCTGAGTTGTAGCGTTTCACTGCATTAATATACTCCTTTTTGTATTCACTGTATGTCATTCCTGAGTCCAACTTATCATCATTGTCTGGCTCATAACTGAAATTAATCGAAATGGAGCTGCTCAACGCAATTAACATATCTTCTTTGCTGCAATTATACCATCTGTTTCCATACTGAAGCTCAGTTGCTGAAAAGTCCTCAAGTTCTTGGTACAGAAATAGCCACTGGTATTTAGGAAATAACATTCTTTTATGGAATACCATGCACATCAACCTTTTTGCCAAAACAGTGTCACAAGCTGCCAGAACTACATGTGCAGGTGAGGAATCCATACTATCAAGAGGTATGTAGTTTTCTGTGAGAATCGATGAAAAGGCTATCGTATAATCCTTCATTTGCTGAACTTTAATAGAAAGATCTTTGAACACAGAATAAGAGGAGATGTTGTCCTGATATAGAACCGCAATGTGTGTCCACCTATTGTGTCTCATCAGAGCAGTCAAAGCATCAACAAATCTTAGTATAGAAGGTGTAGTTCCCATCGAATAAGGATACAATGTGGCATTCCCTAAAATTGAAGCACTGCTTGTGTGAACGTTGACCAAAGCAATCCCATCTTTTGCAGTGACCAGACCAACTCTCTCAGCTGAATCATAACACCGTGGTCCGACTATTCCAACAATTTTCTTTCCACTGTAAAATACTTCCTTAACTAAAACTCTTTCCGAAAGTTCAAGTACTGCTGCACCACATCCTGCCTGCCCATCAATGAGCTCCAGATGATAGTCCCCCAAAATATCGGATCTATTATTGATCATTTCCAACGCTAAGTAACCAGCTGGTATGATGTCTGGGCCATCACTGTGGACAACAGTGAACATTGTGGAAGGGTAGGGAAGTATGGAAAGAATATTCAAATGACACCTCTGATTAGGGATTTCATTTGCCTCCAACAAACTAAAAACTTCAACCAATAAGAGAATGTGATTGAGCCCCATGATCTGTAGGTTCACTGCAATTTACAAGGAAGTATAGATATAATTAATACTGACTCCCATTAAAAAAATCAAGGCTTATTTTGTTCCAAAGTTAATGCATGTTTCCTATTAATTGTTTGCTCCCCATTATTAATTCAAAGTTGACAGCTCTAGTCATTCAAAACAGCGTATGGTGTGTGTGTGTGTGTGTGTGTGTGTGTGTGTGTGTGTGTGTGTGTGTGTGTGTGTGTGTTGGGTGTGTGTGTGTGTATGCACCTGATACCCGCACGCACACACACACACACGCACACACATACACACAAACGTACGCACGCACGCACACACACACGCGCACACACACACACGCACACACACACACACACGCACACACACACGCACGCACACACGTACGCACACACACACACACACACACACACACACACACACACACACACACACACACACACACACACACACACAAATACAAGACCACGATTATCGCCTGATTGTCTATTTCTGTATGCCTAGATCAATATAAACCGTGTACTGGAATAAAACACTCGTGATCGATTCGCCCTAAAGTATCGGCTCACCTCGCATTTTCGCTGCTAACTAGCTAAGGCAAAGTACTCAATAGTTAAGTTACCAATAAAACCTTCTCAAACTATTTGTACATGTATGGTTGCAAGATTGCTTACATTGCATAAGCACATTACGTGAATGGTCAGTTGCTGCCACTTCATATGGCTTGGCACTAATTAATGTACTCACGAGCTTCCAACTCAGAGGTTTAAGATTGGGGGGGCCGACTTTGTAAAATTATTAACGGGGGGGGGGGGCAGTCCACTTTTGGCACACAGAAAATACGTTATCGTTAATAATACACGGTTTTGCTTACAGAGCGCGCGTAATGAAGTAGACGGATACTAAGTACCGGTGAGTTAAACTAAACTAAAGGGGTAACATTGGGGGGGCCGAAGTATACGTCGGCCCCCCCACCTATAAGATTGGGGGGCAAGGCCCCCTCTGCCCCCCCGGTTCCTACGCCTCTGCAACTTATCGCTGCACTTTGCACCGTTATGTCACAACCTGTCCGAATGCGATAAAGGAACTGGATATAATATAAAATTGTGACCCACAGTGTATATCAGCACAGGAACGGATTAAAAATTGTACAACTTCCACACTTCAGAATTTGGAAATTGAACATACGTTTCCATAAGAATAGACGACCAATAATTTCGAGGTCCATCGGAGTCGTAACGCCAGGAATTGACTAGAATAACCAAGAATGATTTGGCGTTACGGTAACGCGGACCTAGGCCGTGTAATGACGACATATACAGAAGTACCTATGCATGTGTCCAAACTAAAATTCTAGGTGGCCTGGGTTGCTGCAGCCATAACAATAAAGCTTTACAAAGTCACAAATGGCTCATTTTGGGCTCGAGTCCGAGACAAATCACATGGTCTCTGCAATCCTCATTTCCCCAATTGCAGCCTGACAAGTGGTTCTTGATAGCTACCGACTTCTTGGTGTGTCTCTTTCCCTCCTCTGCAACAGTAAAACCGACCCCAATAAATCCTTGCATAGTCTGCTGTGAGACTGCCTCGTGTTGAATAGTTTCTTGCACTACACTATGTTGTAGCCCGGTCTTTTGAAGTGAGACTAGAGCAGTCTCCTGTCGAATTATCTCCTTGTGGAAGGCTTCCTGTGGAGTGTGTGCTATGATACTCCTGCTGAGAGACACCGGCTTGGCTGTATCCGTTAGCTGAGAGCAGCATCAGCTACGCAACAAAATTTCACTGAGTTAGATAGAAGTCTAGAAATGAATTCCTGAGGCAAAATTGGCAGTTCACTACAACAAGCATTCTGGCATAGTTTACTGTAAAGAATCTGTGTGTTTCAACAGGTTGGCAAAGTTCCACCTCCTCACTACATTTGCTTTCTGTCTCAAATATTGACCGCAGAAATAATTCGTCTAGGCTAGACACAGTAAAAGCCTTAAAGCAGTTTTTAAACTGGACTGGAAATGGTTCATTGAGGCCAGGAAATCATCTGGTGAAAAGGAATGGTCTCCTCCATAAGTATGAAACGAGATGTTGCAGTCACTGGGAAGATAAAAGACATAAACACCAAAATGGCCAAGATGGTCAAGAGAATCAAGAGGACTGAAAGGTTCAAACGAAGGTTCAAAAGCAGGATGAGCAGATGGGTCAAAAGACATTGTGGTACTGTGCCATCTAGTTCAACATTAACATCCCATTCTGCAGTTTTCACTGTCTGCTCTATCCACTCAATCTCATGCTTGCTACAGGATATGCCACTCAAGCAAGTGGGAAGTAGATTGAAGCATTGGATATCAACACGTGGCCAAATGCCCCATCTGTAAAATAAATAATAACACAAGTTAATTTGTTTGTGAATACACCCATGAAACAAGTACAATCATCTTCCTCCACCTCCTCCCCCCTCCCCCCCCCCCCCCCCCCCCCCCGTACTCTACACTTGACAACATATCTTTGTGCAGCATGCAGCCTTTGTAATCACACAACACAACACAACACAACACAATAGGTGTTGTGAAAGTTTTGTGATTGGATGTGATTATTTTCATGAATGGTACCATTGAGCTAGTGTTGGGCTTACTGTAGATCAGGGCACTCATACTCATATGGAAAGCTACAAATGCCCGCCCTGCATGTGCTGAAAAGGGAAGAAATCATCTTTTCTGAAGGGTGTCCCCCAAAGAAGGAAAATTCAATGCGCACACCACAAGTAGTTAGATTAGTGGGTGTTGGTCATTAATAGTCAGTTCAAATAGAAATAAACAAACATTCATGATTAATTAGGATGGCTTCCGCAAAAAGGGACCTAACGCATGTTTTTTCAAGATTTCAAATTTTTAGATATTCTGGAGTCTGAAATGTCCTCTACACATTGCTTCTTACGAACCGAGAATCGGTCATGGAGTTGTAAGGCTCTGAATTTTTAATTCGCCATACATTTCACATTTCTATTGCGCGTACTGGAAATGTATCATATATGCTTTAGGTCCCTTTACGCGGAAACGATCCCAAATGTAGATATGCCAAACTATTCATAATCAAATGCCCGAAAATCTAATGTTTGACTATTAATAACTCTGATTTGATGATATGGACAACAATCTGGGCTTGTCCTCTAAAGAACTATTAAAGAGAGAGTTGAACTGCATCTCTTCAACTATCAGACAGCGTTTTTTGTGAGGGAGAATAGCCTTGCAAGGCATTAATTGACAAGAAATGAGGAGGTGGTTGTAGAGTGTGATGGAAATTTCCATACAGGGTGTGGAAATCACACTACTAGATCCACGTAAAGATGCTATATAGGCTGCTAATGAATGAGGAGACAATGAAAGCAGACCTAATCCCCCTCTCCTCACATTCAACTAACCTGTCTCCAAGCCACATGAGGGACATTAACACCAGTACACTCAGCAAGGAATGGCAAACATCTGTGTCAAACTCTTCTGTAGATCCCAAAATGAATTCAGGCTCAAGGTCCCTCATTAGGGATCTATGTCAATATCAAGAAATGTGAATTATTTAATGTTGGTAAGCTCTCGTCATTCTCTCTATCTATACATACATCAAATCAACCTAACACAGAAATTCTTGGAGCATCCATTGGTGATTCCGAGTAAAAAAATTCTTCTTCAGTAAATGTCAAGCTATTGTCAAACTTGAATGATCTTGGTAGTTCAAATCTCAAATTTGCGCTTGTTTTGTTGCGTCTCTGTTCGAGTTTCTGCAAACTTGCCCACATTGCCAGGGCAACCCCTCCACACCTGGTTAAGGCTCTCAACACTGAAAAAGAATCACCTGCTACTGATCCAACATCCAAACCAAATATTGTGCAATAATCCAGCACAAGCCTTGTCAGCATGAATGGTAGTCACCATCCATTGAAGAACTAGATATTTATTTATAATATTCAATAAAATTAATACGGTCCAATGCAGGAGCCCTTTTGTCTCGACTAGGAGGTTGACATTAGATGAATAATCTGTAGTCAATTTTAGGTATCATTTTGTACAATAATAATAATAATGATGAACTATTTTAACATAATAATGTGTATATAAATAATTATATAATTTTAATACTACCAGCAGGATGTTCTTGCCACGTACTCACAAGAGGGAACATCAGACAATGGGAATGAACCAATTGTATTCCTAGTAACAATTTAAAATAGGTGACTAACTATCACTTACAATCAATGCAGTGTGTTCTTAGGCAATCATGGAAATTTGTTAGAAATAAATCTAGCTTGCTAATTAACTATTGCATTGTGAAATAAAATAAAATGAATAATAAATAACTTGGGAAGAAATAATGACGTTAAAAAATAATTAATATAACCATCTAATTACTGAAATTCAGAAATGAATAGATAATGGAAATCAATTAATAATCAATTAGACACAACACAAAAACCATACAGTATATCTATATGGTTTGAATATCTAGTTGTGAGGTTTCATTAAATTTCAGTCAATTAGCTCATTAACAAATTGAAACCAATTACATTTTAGTTACTTGTCTAAAATGTAACTTTAAAGACATCAACTATTCAAAAGTTATGGTTGGTCAAACATTTCATTTTTGGGCACTTGATGAGTAGTTTAATTAATTTATATATTCACAATTTCTATCTATTTGAACTGGTTATTAATGACCAACACCCACTAGTTGTGAATTTCTATTGAATTTTTCCTCTTTGTTGGACACCCTGTAGAAAAGATCATTGCTTCCCTTTTTTAACACACACACACACACACACACACACACACACACACACACACACACACACACACACACACACACACACACACACACACACACACACACACACACACACACACACACACACACACACACACACACACACACACACACACACGTGAATTAGCTTTCCATTTGAGTGTCCTGATTGTTAGTATGCCCAAAACAAGTTCCAGGCACCATTCATCACAATGATTACCTTTCACAGCAACATGACATATAAGAGAGATTTCCTGTTACTTGGTTGGGTAATACGCCTGCTTGTCGACATAGTCACTGCCACAGTAGATTTGGGAGCATGCATACTATCTACCTCAGCATCTACTTCATCATTTAGTGGCTAGGCAATAAGTCAGAAAATTCCATAATTACTCAGGTTAGAAAAACTTTCAGCGGAAATGTTTTGCTAGCAGTGGTATGTACATTAAGACATGTGCATTAGTAGGACTGCTGCCTTGATGCTACAATATTAATACTGCCATGAATAAGTCAGATTAGAAAAAATTTTGCTACAGTGGCATGTTTACGTGATATGAAGCAATTGTAGCCACATATTGCTTCGAGGTATATGCTACCTGTTACAGGGTGTAAGTTTGTTTCATTTTAGTACCTACTGGCTGTGTTAAAATCTCACATACTAATTTTTGAGCATCTCGATGATGATGATTTCTATGAACATCATACTTCTGTGTAGAGTCTACTGGCTTGCAATAAGTATGTATCTTGCTTGATTACAGTGTACAAAAATGTTATAATTAGATCAGGCATTTTTGATATTCAAAGCATTTCTAGTGGAAAAAGCTTCTTTACCAACACAGCATAGGTTTTGAAATATGCTCAGGGTGGTGGGCTTGTCACGAAGACTAGAAAGTTACTCTCCGATTTATTGTAACTATTGACAAATCCTATACTTCATACTTATACATGTGTACAACACTATATGTTTATCTATGTGCCAACAATTCCCACCATCTCCTATTACCATTTAAAGAAATGTGGATGAACAATTGATCCAAGTCAGCATATTGCATATACTATGTGGTAGATTGTGTGCTTGCAGTTTGCATGCGCACTTTTGTGTGTGGTGACTTACATCAGCAAAGAAAAAAATTCTAACACTGTATCTATGGGTCTAGCCTTATTGGAGACCAGGAGGGCATGTTGCGATATACCAGCAGTACCAACAGAAGCAAGAGAGGAGTTTCTATTTTTGGTCAAGAGCTCAACCCTGAGGGAGCTGGTAGCTGTATTGGAGTCAGTGGCTAACAAATTTTGCAACACGAGAGTGCGTTGGTTCATGTACAACCAAACAGTGGTTTGATTTAATGTGGAAAGTTGCAAGCCCCATTTGGTAGAGAAGGTGTTTAAGACATGCTTGACACATAATCTCAGGTTGGAGCCAGAGTGGGTTCCAAGGGGTTACTTTAGTCGTATAATTGACTATATATTGACCAGGCAGTACTATAAGTTGGATACAACATGGGTGGATAGGTTTGCAACATCCTGTATAACACACAAGTGCAGAGGTTGAATTGCATGCCCTGGTTCAGAGGCAGTGGAAGCATTTACAGTAGTCAGGTCTAAAGAAAATAACTGGTGGTGTCCACCATCCATGTTAGTGCCATGAGTATGCAGACATGCTGAGCACTGCAATGCACAGGGAACACTGGTAGCATCCTTCTGGGAGTCAGCTCCCTTTTGGCCTCTGCTGTACCATCATGCTAGAGGGTGGGCGTCATTTGTGATAGATTGGCTATCACTACCATTATCAGAGCAGCTAATTAGATCTGGTAGATCTGGTTCAGCCCTTTTCAAGGGAACGTTCCACAACACAGAACTGATTGGCTGCGATGTGGATTGATTCTGAGGGTAGTTGAATTGATTGCTGCATGGGTGTAGCCTGATAATGCTTGTCAGGAGGGTACCTGTAGAACGGTATGCGCTACTGTAGTACAGCCTCAGTGGCTGTGTTAGTGTAGTGTCGTTTTGCAGTCTCAGTGGCTAATGTTGTATCCTAGCTTTGGCAGGCTATGTGTGATGTAACCATATCTCGGCGGTCATGTTGCATGTGATGGTGTGTAGCATATGTCAAGCCTCAGCAGGCTGTGGCATGTCCAAATGTAGTTTACATGATGTTCTCTTTCCATGCAGGTGGTGTATTCACATTGGAAGCTTGGTCTCTGCTGAGTAATCTGGAAGACATTGAGCTCCAAAGGCTAGCCCAAGCACTACCAGCAACAGTATAGCACCACAAATAAGTACTTATAGGCGCCTACCAGTGATGAAAGACTTGGGCCACAAGACATGGAGTACCAAGCTTCCCAGTGCAGGGAGCTTCGTTTGGTGCTATACATCTAGCACGTCTGTGTGTCCACTAAGGCTGTAGAGGAGGTAGTGCATGCTTCTCGTGATTGCATGGGCTGGCAGAGCTCCAGCCATAGGGTGGGTCCCCTTTGTTAGGTTCTATCATGAAAGGTTTGAGGCACATTCTAGCTAACCTAAAAGCCGTTAGGAACCAGTTACAGCTGATACTGGGGGATTGACTTGCTCAGTTAGCATAATGGACAAATATTTCCGTATGGAAAAGTTGAATCACACTTCCAAAACATGTGTATTTTGGGGAATATCAGTGACCAAAGAAGGAGAGGGTCTTAGGAGAACTGGGGGCCTCAGTTACACTAGGCTAAGGGAATTGCTATTGAAAAAGATGACGCAGCTGGGTTACAATCCTAAGGCATATGGTGTGCACAGCCTTTGTGCTGATGTTGCCACGGCAGCTGCAAACGCAGGTGTACCTAACAGATTATTCAAGCAGCAAGGTCACTGGAAATCTGAATCAGCCAAAGTTGGCTACATAAAAGATTAAATAGACATCTAGAAGTGTCTAAACAGTGTGAAAAATAGCAGCAAACCCTGTTCTTTATGTGTGTGTGTGTGTATGTGTGTTGTGTGTGTGTATGTATGCATGTGTGTGCATGTGTGTGTGTATGTATGTGTGTGTATGTGTGTTGTGTGTGTGTGTGTGTGTGTTGTGTGTGTGTGTGCGTGTGTGTGAATCAGTTTGGTCTTGTGACAGGGGGCAGGGTGTGTGATTAGCTATACAGTGGCAAAGGGAGGGAGGGAGCATGCACACACCTGCCTCATGAACTGCCTCAGGTTAGACTCAGGTCATCAAAGCCTAGACCACTCCATTTTACCCAGGATCCCCTCAAACACAAGCTTTATGCTTGAACCTTTCTTTAGATAAGCAATGAAAATTATCCCTGATATGCCATGATAACATGCACTGTTTTTCAGATTAGCAATGACAACCCTTGAATGCCATGACAACACTGTTCCTCAGTGTTACCATGATATTCAAGTGTATCTGCCCCCTATAATATCACGACTGTAACGCACGAGATCATTTATTCACGAGAGTTTCAGAAGGTGGGAAACTGGTTGTGTATCCTCATGCGTGTAAATTCCAGCTGCTGTAATTTTAATGTTTCATTCACTATAGGAATTATGGAGTGTAAAACGTCCCAAACGACGAATACAACATATGAGGTAATTCATGTGTGTCACTACTGTCAAAAAGGGTATGATTAGAGCAATGCCTTGGAGTATCTGAAAAATGGCATCCATTAGCTCATCATCTGTGGTCTGGGCCATTCTTTGACCAATCAGGATGCACAGTACCTACAACAAAGGGCCTATTATTGTGCACAGACGAATTCTGTACCAATCTGTGTTTAAAACGAAAACAGTAACACGGTTTACATATATGAGGAAGTAATTTTTTAAATGGTCATGAGCAATCATTACGGAACATAGCCTTGCTTCTGATCGAAGTTCTTGCGAACGGTTTTCTGAGGTGTTCTTTTTATAGTTTACTAATCCTCAAAATTGTGTGCTGTATATTTAATGTTGGTTAAATTATATTTAGATTGTAATGGTATGCTCATTTAAAAAATACATGTATTGTTAACATTTAGTAATTAAACTAATTATCTAGATGACATATCAGTTAAATAGACAATAAAGCCATATATCTGTTTAAAAGTTGTTTATGGACACCTGTATACTCACAATGCCTGTACTGGGTTGCAGTGTGAGAACTGTGATGAGAACCACACGAATGTAGTCTACTTCACATGTAGTGGAGTGTGATGTGTGTGATTGCTTGAGTGGGCTCGTTAAACAATTCCCTGGGTTGCAGTTGGAATTTTGCGATTTTGCGATTTGTGGATAACGTGAAGAACTTCAAATTCATGAGGTAAGATGAACCACTTCATTGAAGTTAATTTCTGCTATTGATTAATGTGGAAAGTACGTGATGTTCCAGGTGTCAGTTGCTGTTATTGTGTCAGTGTGTTTTACATGCATGGTCATGTGGCTTCTGTCACAATTGCATTGATAAAGTCTTGAGTATTAAGCTCAAGAATTAAAATAAGAAAATTAATAACTATTATTTTGTATGTAAATGCTGGTTAAAAGTTTACTAATTGTAATAAAACCAGACAGTTTATTTACCAATCAATTAATAAAATTGAATAGAATAAAATCGTTGGCTACACATAAATAAATTCTCTAACCACAATTGCTCCATGACTAATTTATGGTTTTATTCAATAGCTTGAAATAAATGTATTAACATTAAACGACCATTCATTCTAAAAGTAAAACTTGATATCACGCATACTGCTTAAGTTCAAGGTCATCTTTGAGCTGTACTGTTGGCTGAACCTTGCTTTGTCAAGAAGAGCAAATGCCCTGTGCAATTAAAACCAATCAATTGTAGACTTTTCGGAATAATTGTGTTGTTAATGGCCACCAGTGTATAATATAAATAATAGTCATTATCATTATTCTTTTGCAACTCATTACTGAGCTACCATAATAACACAGCACATGTAAAGTAAAAAGTGGTCACATTTTACTGTGCTGTTAACGGCCAACAAATTAAACAGCTTATATTTTGTCCATTCTATGCACTTACACACATACACCACATACTGCACCCACTCCAAACACACCTTGCATATTGTGAATTCTAACACCATGCATCATACACATCTAACCACAATGCAAACACACCATCCCACTGTCACACTGTATTTATGCAGTGGTGATACGATTGTACATAGACTTCATGGTTCAGAGGTAACAAGAGACTATTTTGAACGCACTGCTTTCTGTTCTCCTGTCTTGGTGGAACAACCGGAAGGCTTGGGCTTTGTGGTCCCACCTAACATTACAGTTTCAAACATTGAGAGATTTATTGGTAAGTTTGCAGGTCTGTTTGATATAGTCCAAATTGCTGCTTTATTAATGCACATGTGATTGCTGTCATTGATAGGCCCTACCAGAGAATTTGATGTACTTGATGTCGCGAGTCAGACAGAGATTCGCATGACTTTGATGGTATGGACCGAATATTTTCTATCGCAGGATCGGAAGAGGGTCCTAAATGCACTCAGTCTTGAATACACTGACACAGAGTGAGTTACAATTGAACCTCTATAATGTGGACAAAATCGTGTGGTTGTGGAGAACAAAACTCTTGCCCAAATTCGTACCCAGTTCCAAAATGTTCCTTCTTCTTGTTGTTTTGTTGTTGTTGTTGTTGTTTTTGTTCTTAACTAAGCATAATTTGGGACATGACCACTTTTTAATGAATGAAAATTCCACGAATTAGTCAGTAAATATTCAAATGGTCTCGAGGCTACATTGTATATACGTATATTTGTACGGGCAGGAGGAGGGAGGGGGTTATGAACAAAACAAGTAACTAAAAGCATTCTCTATGGGTGGCATATAGGATTTGAAGGCAATAGTGGTGTACAATGCAAGGAACAAGGACTTATCAGAAGGGAAAAGTAATAGTCCTATATTTAGCCCATTTGTAGAGCATATGTTGTTTGCGTGCTAAGTATAGAATTATTACGATAAAACCTTGTTTCCTGGCTTTTTACACCACTATTGCCTTCAAAATCTATATGTCACCAACTTTTCATACAGAATACTTTTTGTTATTTGTAAGTATAGGTACTCGCATTCTGGAGCATGGTGAAGTATTTGGATCAATGGCAATACAATATGGGCCATGACTGGTTGTCCGCATGCATAAGTTGATGTTGAATTCACCATGCATATAGTATATAGATTGGTTGCATAATTAATCACAAAAGTGATGAGATTCGATGAACAGACCTGTTACTGATTTTGAATATAGGAGTGCAAGGCCTATGAGTACTCTGCATGGTGATGACCTAATGGACACCACTCCCAAGTGCAAAAACATATATATATGTTTGAAATGGTATACATGAGCATTAATAGTTGTGTTGCTAAGAGAATCTGTGATCACAAGAGTACTTCTTTATAATAAGTATTGTGTACTATCTACACTGCACTGCATTCATGTCCTTTTTCACTAATGGTTCTTTTTTTTTTTTCAAAAAGACCGGAAAAAGTGATTGCTGCACCAACTGCAGTGAGAGAAATGGATTGGATCAGACTCTACTAGCCAAAGGACTTGCCAGAGGATCCGTAAGCCATTACCTGAGCGATACATATTTGCGTGTACTATTACCAATCAAGACCCTTTGAAAATTATGCTAATTTGAAGTTCTTAGCTTGTTGCTTGTGGCTTCAGTTCAGTTATATTGTTGAAAGCCTGTGTTTGTTTCTTAAAATTCCTCTGTTGCAACGTTTAGCTTGGTTTTAAACATCTCTAATTTACTGAGAGTTAAACTGAAAAAAAATTATTTCAGCATTCGTCGGTTAAAGTAATGTTTAAAAATGACAAACTGAGACGATAAATGTTTGAACCCCAAGTACCAATGGATTGCACAAGTATTCATGCCATAGAAAAGAAAAAAATCTTTGAAGGCTACTATGCTTTAAGTAGATGCCTGACTGTAATATGCAAATTGAAAATCTGTTATATCTGTTATAAACAATGATGTCTAGCCGGTAGACTTTAAGTAAACCTGATAAGCCAATGTGTTTTTCTTTTTTAATCGTACGTGGCAGCATGACATTTACAGACATACCATGCTTTTTAGCTGCTACCAGAAACCCAAGTTTGGAAAGTACTGCTTAATGAGTACCAAGGGCAGTTTTACAGACTTTCATGTGGACATTGCTGGAACTTCAGTATGGCAAAAGCTACATCAGCATGTGGAATGATGAAATTAGTATGCAGAGATGGAGAAATAGTATGTCATGATGGAGAGGTGATATGTTGCATGTTGTGTGTGATGACATGCGGGTTAGTTTGAATTGCAATGGAAATGAGAATGCAATCCATGCTTGGCCCAGTGTGGAGCGCAATGCTAATACCATAAGGTGGTAGTCATGTATTAGGCATGAAGAGAAGCAGCCTGCATGTGTAGAGTAAAAAGAATATGTTGAATATTGTGTACACTGTGCTATTTGTGGCATGTGCATGTGCAAGACAACCATTAGCATTTCGAAAATCATGTAATTCGATGGTTTATGGCGTAGCATGCATTAGATAGAAGTATGTGCATAAATTCTTCCTTTTCTTTATTTCTAGGGGGAAAAATTTTTCTACCTCATACCACCCACCAATGAAAATATTAATAAACTGACCAGTTGGTCTTCTCACAACGATTTTAGTTTCCTGAGTGATCATGTCCCCGAGTGCTATGTGGTTCATCTTACTGCAGGAAATTCACTCTTTATGCCATCAGGTATTGGAAAATGGAGGGTAAAGCCCAGGTCATTTATGAATAGTAACACTGACTGTGATCACGGGTACATTCATTTTGTACCTATGTGCAGCTCTCAGAAACCTATACATATGTATAAATGAGACACTCTTGCGGGATGGTGGTGCTTGTTTTGATGCACATGTACTTCAGTGCAATGTCAAAAAGGGTGAACGATTAAAGTGTTTATTTAGTTTAAAATGTGAAATAGATTGCATTGTAACCGGTTTAGGATTATTGCAGTAACATGCATTTTCAAAATTTGATAAAATTCAGTGGTAAATACAAGATTTTGGAATCAGAATTAAGAAAATTGTCCTTGTCATTCCAACACAGATAACTTTCCTTTTGTGTGATGCTGAAATCTTTCATGTGCATGTTAAAATCACTAGATTCAACCTCTATGTACTTTAAAGCTGCGAATACTACATCAGAATGAAAGGGTGTTCAACAACACAAAAAAGTTTATTTTTAAAAGTCAAATTGGCACATTATTATGAACTCAAGACAAGGTTAGTTTTACAGAATACAGAGTGATCCAAAAAGCTTCTGGTTTTGGAACCATACTTATACATTCCACAACATAATTCCACTCTCAAATAGGTTGGATTCATGCAGTGTATACACCTCAAGATTCTATTATCTTTCAAGATAACTTCCTTCAGAGATACTCAATTGGACTCCAGATCAGGTAATCAAAGAGTTTGCATGCTATGTGCCCACTCTGATAAGATAAGCACAATTTCAGACGCTCATCAAACAATATCATCAACTGGGTTTGGCATCATTTTTGTATCATTAATTGGAGGTAAAACTGCTTATAGAATTTACACCATTAATGAAACATATGAGAAGATGACAGAAAGAAACAATCATGATCATAACAATGGTATGATTTGAAAAATAAGCCGCTGCTGTACATGAGTCAAAACATTCATTCTGGTACCTTAGTGCATGGACCTTGATATTGATGCTTGATTTGACTGCCACATTGCAATATACTTCCTCAAGGCTGTCATGAACAATGCACTGCATGACCTGAGAAGCTTCATGCAAGGAACAGGAATTGTATTGAACGCCAAGTGCATATATACATGCTGCAATTCAGTGACATGCATGTAAACCAGCCATGTAGATGCTGAAATCAAATCCAGGTGGGGCACTGGGGTGTATGCAAAATATGTACTTGTGTCAAAGCTTTCATTCTTGTGCCTTATCAAAGATAGTCTTTACTATCTGCTTGCTGGCACAACTATGTCTCATCTTTTCCATAGGTTGCATGTTGGAAAGATTAATGACTACCGCAGATGTTACTATTATCCGGCTGAGATTGTTACATGGTATGCAGCACAAGGACTTCTGAAAGAATTCACTGATAAAATGTGCTGTGTTAAGTGTGATGATCAAAAGGGTGGCTGTTATGATAAGGGTGGGGTTAGAGGTAGATGACAGATAATACACTTGTATCAATGTGGATGGTACTTGATGACTACAATGTTTTGGAGTGCAATGGCAGTGCACATTGGTAGCTGTGGGTGGTGCATCTAAACGACTGGAGCCTCTGGTTGTATGTGTTGATGGATGATGTAATGCAGTGATATCATTTTTCAGAACACTGGAGCAATAGCACAGTTCCACCCAAGTACTTGTTGGAAGGTGTGAAAGAAATGATTCCATATCTTAAGGACTGGGTCACAACGAAAGAGGTATGTAGATAGTCACAGTGTGACTGTAGAGTAGGAGGGGAGGAAAGGAGGAAGTTTATAACTGAACTTGAATCCGTTCTCATAGGATTTGACGGTGCACTTGAATCTGGCATCAGCAAGTCAGACACCAGAATATGTAATTGACAAGTTTTGTGAATATCTTCTTCAATGGATATCCTCTGTTTAGAGGAATGTTAGACAAACTATACGTTTCATCGGAAGTTTCGTTAGAAACTTCCATATAGGATTTCTGTAACAACACTCCATCGATCGTGTCCATCCTGCTTCTCTTCTTCGCAACCGCAGAACTCGGGACAGGAGGGGCGGGTCGTCTTCTTCTCCTCCTCCTCCTTCTCCTTCTTGGCAACGCATAACTCGGGACAGGAACACTTTTAAGCGATCAAAATTTCACCACTAGCTTCAGAATCGGATGGAGGACTCGCTTTTATATAAATAATCGATGTTTTGTTTATACTCTGATACACAATCGACTCTCAGCCTATGTCTTGTATAATTAGATTACTCATAATTACGGTATCTAAAGATGTGTATAAGTCGCCACAATACTAGAGAAGAATTCTTTGGTGATTCAATCGTCGTTGGTGTGCTACTATTTTGTTAGTGAAGTTGTTTTTATCAAAATGCCTTCACGTCAAGAAAAGAAACGAGCGAAACGACGTGCGAAATACCTTCAAGTTCGAGACGATGTTTTAGAATCGGCACGGGCATCCTACATGGCAGACCCTGAAAAGAAACAGACAGCTGAACGCGAGGGATATCATGCAGACCCTGAAAAGAAACGGTCAGCTAAACGCGAGCGGTATCATGCAGACCCAGAAAAGAAACGGTCAGCTGAACGCAAGGGATATCATGCAGACCCAGAAAAGAAACGGTCAGCTAAACGCGAGCGGTATCATGCTAGTCTCGTACCCAGACCCACCATGACGTAAGTGTTTATCGCTTACAGGTGGGTCTGGGAATATCGTCGAACATTTTTGTTCCAGCGTCCCTGATTTTTGACGACGGAAGTTTACATCTAAATTTAGATTTACGTAATATCTCACACAAATTAATTTGCAACCACTCAACTACATCGTTTTTACGTTGTTAAGACGGGCAGATCAAGTACTTCTTAGTACTCTATCGCGCGCGTTTATTTGTTCTCGAAACAGACTCGCATTGTGTTTCAGTTTATACTGGAGAGTGCATTGATAACTGTTACAAGCTCTGCGAGGCTTTACGTGAGTTTCAAAGGTGAGCGTGGCTGCATGCATGAGCATTTGCGTGAGCAAAAAAAAATATGAGCATTTGCGTGAGCAAACAAAGCAATAAAATGGAGAAAACTTTTGAAACCCCTGATTCCAGCTGTCTCGAAATCAAAAACCACATCTCCGCGTGCTGAAATTTTTAGCAGGAGGTTTTCTGTGAAATATGTCTTCCGAACCTAGCGCCGTTCCTAGAATAAAGGTAAGGTTATGTTGTCAGGCACACGATTCAGCAAAACGAATTAGTCAAATAAGTAACACAGGTAATATAGAGCAATGCAATTAGTAAACAAGCCAGTACTGTACATATATAGACATACACAAGCCAGAATCAGCCACATCCCTACTCATCTGTAGTTCAATTGTACCAGCTAGTGATCGACCACATTCCTACACACTCATTTATGCAAGGTTGTGGTTGAATGTACCACTGGATGCCTGCCTGCGACCTTTGTGGCTGACCTAAGACAAGTCATAGACCATCACAATGCAGGAGGGGTGGATAATGTATGCATAGAAATAACATGCCAAGATACCTGTCAAGCAACTCCAGTTGTAGAGGGCTCCAAGATATGTTACAAATGCCAGCCAGTTCAGAAACTTGTACAGTGCAGTGCCCACGAGGTAAATTGCTTGGTTGTCATAGAAACAATACCCCATTTATACACTTTGTGGGCTTCCTACATCAGGTTACTCAAGAGGAGGACCCACCAGTGCTGAATGGTACTCCTAATGAACCTTGCATAATCCGTCGGCCACCTGTGTTCCTCACTGGGAGAGCTGTCCCATCCTTAGCCAATGACAGAAAGCGGTACAAACTTTACCAGCAATTCTGGAAGCTTTTAAAAGACCTGGGGTTGTGGGACCACCCAACATACCTGGCGAGGAAGGGATTGGTGACGCACCCATTGGACAGAAGAGAGATAATGCCAAAATGTGTACAAAATGTGAATGATCCAACCTTCGTATTAGAAAGTGTACTTATAATCTCTTTGCTACATAGGAAATCAGAAGCAGGTATCCAAATCCAGTGGGCATTCCTTACACTAACTACAGATCATCATTTATGTAACAGTATTGTATGTGTTGCTGACCAGTACCTCTGACTCATGAATGTGTGCGTATTCATATTGCTGCCTGTTCATTTGATTATCCCATTATGCACAGATAGCACGAGGGGGCATTCATCTGCATGCTATGGGAAAGTTGTGGAAATGAATGAACTGAATGGTTTCCAATACTGTTTTAGCTGAAATAGCTCAATCAATATAGAAAACATGTACATTTGCGTTCCTACAGTATTTCATGCAGATGAGAGATACGACTTTGCCAAGCCTTATCAATCCCATGTTTAGGCTTACAAAGGGCATCACTAGTAGCCTCCAGTCCATTCAAGACACACATTCACCAAGTTCCAAGTGTCTATGTGCAGGCTTCGGGGTTGTCCTCAGGCAGGTTATGGACCACCACAACGTGGAAGAATGCACATGTAGTTTAGTAGTCACACAAGTCCATCAAGTGCCAGCTGCAGCCATGGTTCAAGATCTGCAAGGAAAATGAGACGAAATTGATTTGCTTTCATAATGTACATACATCATTGGCTGTCAGATGCAGATCTGACAAAGTAAATCTGTTGTTCGTACTGGTAGTTCTAAAAAGAACTGTTTTGAGATAAAGACAGGGATATCAATTCATAAAATGAGACATGTGGCTGACAAAAGACATCTGGGCATAAAAATTATGTAAATATAGTAAATCACCTACAGCCACAGAACTTTAGTTATCTTCTTCCTCTTCATCCCCACCGTCCTCTGAACAAACATAGTCATCATCCTCACGTGCACTGTCCACATAGTCTCCATCATACAGAGCTGCATCATCTGGCAACACCATCTCATCATCATCTTCATCATCCTGAAGTATCCTAAAAAGTACTTGTCTTACAACAATTATTAGGCATCACTGATCGTCACTTACTGTTGAGACGTGATGTTCCTGAGAACGTACATACTCCAGATGTTGTTTACAAAACGATATGTTTTCTTGACCAACACATTGTATGTGGAGTGATGGTCTGGTCGGCGAACATCTGTGTATTCGTGGTGACTTGTTGCCATCCTTTGACAGTTTTCATTCTGATCGATGTGGTTGCATAATCTCATCACACATACAGAACAAGCAGAACACTCACCCAATCCATCACAGCCAAGTTCATACGCATTTCAAATGTCTTGGTGTGGAAGTGAATTCTCTTTGGGAGGTACACTGCGTAAAAAATTGTGTTTACGCGTGCGGTAAATAATACGTAAACATGATGTAAAGGTCACATTTACGTATATTTACTTGTATTTACGACGACGCAAACGTGATGTTTACATGACGGTGTAAAGATGGTAAAGGCTGGTTTTACTCATGTTTGCGCATCGCAAACATGATGTCAAATGTAACATTTGCAATAGCTTTACACAAGGTATACAAAGGTGTTCTATAAATACACAACATTATGACGTCTTATTTTTACAACACGCCTATAGTTTAAAAATATCTTGGTTCACATCTATTATTGAAGTTAAAATATTTTGATATCAATATATACATACAGTACATTACACATCACGATAACTAAAATTAACAGTCAGACACTTTTGCCCACGCAGGGCAGGATGGTGGAGGTTTTGCTGTAAATCCGCTCGGCGAGGATGGTTCAGTAGCGCTAGCACGGCACCGCTTGCGGCACATTTCAGCTGCTCTTGATGTTCTTTTTCTTGCACTTTTGCGATCCAGTGATTGGAACATTTCGTTCACGCTTGGATTTCTCCACGGGAGAGTGTGAATGAGGAGCACCTTTAATCGTTCCCCCATGTGCTCGTCCTCACCCGATTCCTCGGCGCTTTCTTCCGAAGACATGTATTCGATGCGAAGAATAGAAGAAAACTTTTCTTTCTGCTCCTGTGTTAAAGTTGTTGATCCCGACAGAGCTACTTTGCAATTCTGAAGTTTCTGTATGCCAAATGATTATTGATTAATGCTAATACACATCACGTTAAATTCTGCATAGTCATAAACGTACGTGGTGCTTTCGCTGAAGCCTTCGTTGTTTTTTTCTCGCGTCTGGAAGTTTGTTGTTAGTTTGTAGACGCGAGCGCCGCTTCAGAGTTGTGAAGTATTTTTTGGTGGCTTCTGTAAAAACATTGTTTGAATATATACATGTATACTCTCTTGCATGGATAGTGACTTACTTTGTACAACGGAAGCAGGATACTTCTCGTTGACACAGGCTGTTACAATCTCCGATGTCACCCGCATATTTTCAGGCGAAGAAAAACTGTGCAATACATGCAATTATAAGGTTATGTTTTCAAATGCAAATTGCTTACCCTGAACTTGTGTCCCATTGCATAGGTGCATCCAGTCTTTCTCGAAGATGCCTCACAACACTGTGAATAGATGTCTATAGAAAGCACGTTATTGATATTAAATGCATGATAAAGTTCAATATACTTTACCAACAGTTCTTTTGGTGCTTTCTTAGAAACTGCACATTGTTCGATGGAAGAGGCAGCTGGTTGCGTAGACTTGGCCTGTAAGTCCGCCACTTGTTCTTGGAGCGATTTAATCGCCGCAAGTATCTGGACGTTAACATTACCAGTACTGCCGGCGGCACTTTCCTGTCGTCGGGAATCTAAAACAAATGGTCCTCATTTGCATGAAATGAATGATTTTTTTTTTTACCTGCAGGCTGCAACAAAGATCTCGACGACGACAGAAAAGGTGACGAAACCCTACGCTCGCTGTCTTCACCCGTTCCGAGTGGTCGAACGGGAGTACGAGCTGATGACATACTGACTGATTCAAAGAAAAATGAATGCAACAGATAGTGAAACTATAATCATGCATACATGAGCTGCTGTCAACAGCTGCATTATGTGACGCGCGCGTTTTTTTTGAAAAATGATTAGTCTGATTTTACCGCCTTGTGTATTTTTATTTATAGAATGAAATTGATTGGTCCGAATTTTCTGACGTTTTTATTTTGAAAAACTTCGCGTCTGTGTATATACAATGGATCGGAATCATTTGTATCGATATTGCGAACACTGTGAGGAATTTATATCAGCACGTACATTTTTAAGGCACAAGGAGGCATACTACGATGATCACACGCGGATTTGGAGTAAAGATTGTCAATCTGTTCCGTCTACATCTGAGGATGAGGGGGATGATGGTGGTGCAATTCAATTAAATTCAGGTCAGGGATAAATTATCATACTGACATCCATCCATGTAGTAAGCCTTGTCGTATTAGCAATCATTTTGGATGTGCACTGTCACTGATAATCCTCCATTATTTTTTCATAGGCAGTGATAATTCGGAAGGTTTAAGTGATGATGAGATGGATAACTCCACTGCTGAGCTACAAGCTACGGAGGACTGCCTGGAAGATGAGGTGGATGATGGTGAGGTGTGGGAAGGTGTGAATGTTTCTGAAATTGAAGGTGACATGATGGAAAAATCAACTAATTCCTTGCATGAGCATCTCGTGCATCTAGAAACTGATGTCTGTAGTGACGACTCTTCAAGAGTTGTAGCTTTCTTTTTAGTACTTTTGTCTAAGTGGTCATCAAGATACAACATCTCAATAGCTGCAGTCTCAGCTTTAATTCGCATTATCAGCTGTGTTTTTATCATTGTAGGTAGGTTTTCATCTTTTGTTGCCCAGATGACAACCATTTTTCCAACCTCAATTATAGGCTTACATAGTTGTCTCAATGTTAACAGCAATGACTTTAGGCGTTTAGTTTCTTGCCCGAAATGCCATACTCTTTATGAGTTTGAGAAGTGTTTTGTTGATAAAGCTAAAATGA
Organism: Ephydatia muelleri; assembly: GCA_013339895.1. NCBI lineage: Eukaryota > Metazoa > Porifera > Demospongiae > Spongillida > Spongillidae > Ephydatia > Ephydatia muelleri. The sequence continues at coordinate 10,317,375 of JABACO010000005.1, forward strand.
TCCCCAAAGTGTGCTCATTTTCCAAGTTCCCCAACCACCCTCATCGTTCCCGAAGGCAGCATTGCGGATCTCAACTTTTGAGGGCTGTAGTCACTAAAGATGGGGATCACAAGTTCTATCCTTTGAAAGTGTACTGTTATAAACCTCTTATAGAATCGTTGCAAACTTTGCTTAGTAAGCCAGGTGTTTTGAACTCATGTGAACATTGGAGTGAACGGAAGATACCCAAGGATACTCTTTGTGATATCTATGATGGCAAGATTTGGGAGGAGTTCCAGTATGTCAATGGGTCAGCATTCCTTGCTGCCCCCCATAACATAGGCCTAATGATGAACGTTGACTGGTTTACCCCATTCAAGCACACACCATACAGTGTTGGAGCTGTGTATTAATCTGTTATGAATCTTCCACGCTCAAAAAGATTTTTAAAAGAAAACATGATTCTTTTTTGTTTAATTCCAGGTCCAAATGAGCCTCCGCTTAATATTAATTCTTACCTGGAGCCCTTAGTGGAGGAATTAAAGGTTTTGTGGAGTGAGGGCATGGTCATTAATATGCCAGACAACCCAGGCCAGCAAGTGCATTTGAAAGCAGGACTGCTTTGTGTAGCCTGTGATATTCCTGCAGCAAGGAAAGTTTGTGGATTTTTAGGCCACATGGCTAAATTGGGATGTTCAAAGTGCACTAAAGAGTTTCACATCAACTGTGAAACTGGTCATGCTTGTTTTGGTTGTTTCGATGATGGCGAAGATGAATCGCCCTTACGAAATGAATCTGACCACCGTGAACAAGCAGATTTGGCCTCCATGCAAACAACTCAAGCTGCAAGAGATCGTATAGAATCACAATACGGTTCACGATTTACTGCTTTAATGCTTTTGGAATACTTTGATTGTGTTCGCTTTCATATAGTTGACCCCATGCACAACCTATTCCTTGGAACAGCAAAACACATTATGAAGAACGTATGGTTAGATGATATTGAACCTATTATACCTAAAAGGTTTCATGCAATGATGCAAGAGAAAGTTGATAAGTGTGAAACTCCTTCTTCAATGGGTAGAATCCCACATAAAATTGCATCATCATTCAGTTCTTTTACAGCAGACCAATGGAAAACATGGACAATGGTTTTTTCTATGTATGCCCTTCATGGCGTGCTAGAACAGGAGCATCTTGAGTGCTGGTATCTATTTGTACAAGCATGCAACATCCTAGTTTCCCCTATGCTGAAGATTCATGATGCTATGGAGGGACACAAGTTACTATTGCAGTTTTGCAAGCAGTTTCAGCGGCTGTATGGTAAGGACAAGGTTACGCCTAACATGCACATGCACATGCACATCTTGAACTGCATTTTGGACTATGGGCCTGTCTATGCATTCTGGTTATTTTCATTTGAAAGATACAATGGTATTTTGGGTAGCTATAGAACTAACAACAGGTCTATTGAAGTACAGTTAATGAGGCATTTTGTTCAAGAAATGGAAATAGGCAAGTTACATATAAGAGATGAAAACTACACTGCCCATTCGATTGTACAGGAGTTAGACCAAACAGCTGCAGTTGTTGGAACTCTCAATGACATGCTTGCTCAAAATTCTAATTCACATTTGGAAATTCAGACTGCATCAAGATTGCCTGCATGTGAGGTAAATAGAATGATTTGGCATTGTCTTGAACCATATGACCTTGTAGGTGTTAGTAAAGAAATTTTTCTTGATGAATCTTCCATTGCCTACTTAATCGAATCATACAAAGTTTTATACAATCAAGCAGCAAACTATCAGCAAATATCATTTTATGCCAAGAAACATTCTAAAATTAAGTTCGGTAACAATGTGTATGGTTCACAACAAAGCAAATCCAAAAGATCATCCTTCATATTGGCAGCATGGTGTGGTAGAGACGGAAAAGTAGACATCAACACCGTTGACTTTCGGCCTGGACGTGTTCTATATTTCTTCAAACACAGCTTTACAATTCAACAGAATGTAGTGCCACATGTATTTGCTTTTGTGCAATGGTATCAACATCATTCTTCGCAGCATAATGTAGCTACTACCAGAAGACCTGGTGTGCAAACTTGTTCGAACCGTTTGGGCCAGCAAGTTTTCTTCCTGTGCAAAGGATACAATCCCAATTTGTGGCAGGATTCAACAGCATGAATGATGAAGACACACTATATGTGTGTCCTATACCACAGAAAACATTTATATGAATGAATATTAATACTCTACACACATCACAATGTTAACAGTTTGTACTCCTACAGTGTAATAGCCATTATTATTCATTAAACATGTATGCAAAACACGCACACCACAAAAAGCAGAACAGAATACGTAGTGCTTACACACTCCACACACACTAACTCCACCAATGTACACTTACACACTGCACCAGTGTACACACTCCACCAGTGTACACACTCCACACACTCCACCAGTGTACACACTCCACACACTACACCAGTGCACACACTACACCAGTGTACACACTCCACCAGTGTACACACTCCACCAGTGTACACACTCCACCAGTGTACACACTACACCAGTGTACACACTCCACACACTCCACCAGTGTATACATACTCCACCAGTGTACACACTACACCAGTGTACACACTCCACCAGTGTACACACTCCACCAGTGTACACACTCCACACACTCCACCAGTGTATACATACTCCACCAGTGTACACACTACACCAGTGTACACACTCCACACACTCCACCAGTGTATACATACTCCACCAGTGTATACATACTCCACCAGTGTATACATACTCCACCAGTGTATACATACTCCACCAGTGTACACACTACACCAGTGTACACACTCCACCAGTGTACACACTACACCAGTGTACACACTCCACACACTCCACCAGTGTATACATACTCCACCAGTGTACACACTACACCAGTGTACACACTCCACCAGTGTACACACTACACCAGTGTACACACTCCACCAGTGTATACATACTCCACCAGTGTACACACTACACCAGTGCACACACTCCACCAGTGTACACACTACACCAGTGCACACACTCCACACACTACACCAGTGCACACACTACACCAGTGTACACACTCCACCAGTGTACACACTCCACCAGTGTACACACTCCACCAGTGTACACACTCCACACACTACACCAGTGTACACACTCCACACACTACACCAGTGTACACACTCCACCAGTGTACACACTCCACCAGTGTACACACTACACCAGTGTACACACTCCACCAGTGTATACATACTCCACCAGTGTACACACTACACCAGTGTACACACTCCACCAGTCTACACACTACACCAGTGCACACACTCCACACACTACACCAGTGCACACACTACACCAGTGTACACACTCCACCAGTGTACACACTCCACCAGTGTACACACTCCACCAGTGTACACACTACACCAGTGCACACACTCCACCAGTGTACACACTCCACACACTACACCAGTGCACACACTACACCAGTGTACACACTCCACCAGTGTACACACTCCACCAGTGTACACACTCCACCAGTGTACACACTCCACCAGTGTACACACTCCACCAGTGTACACACTACACCAGTGCACACACTACACCAGTGTACACACTCCACCAGTGTACACACTCCCCCAGTGTACACACTCCACCAGTGTACACACTCCACCAGTGTACACACTCCACCAGTGTACACACTCCACCAGTGTACACACTACACCAGTGTACACACTCCACACACTCCACCAGTGTATACATACTCCACCAGTGTACACACTACACCAGTGTACACACTCCACACACTACACCAGTGTACACACTCCACCAGTGTACACACTCCACCAGTGTACACACTCCACCAGTGTACACACTACACCAGTGCACACACTACACCAGTGTTCACACTCCACCAGTGTACACACTACACCAGTGTACACACTCCACCAGTGTATACATACTCCACCAGTGTACACACTACACCAGTGCACACACTCCACCAGTGTACACACTACACCAGTGCACACACTCCACACACTACACCAGTGCACACACTACACCAGTGCACACACTCCACCCGTGTACATACTCCACCAGTGTACATACTCCACCATAGTACATACTCCACCAGTGGCGCATTTGATGTTCCACAAGCGTCGTTTGTAGAAGTACTAGAAGCTGGGCACAAGCGGAACCAGATCATAATAATTACATTTGGGTGCATAGCCCGACCTTCGTGCGTTGGCTGAAGGTCGCGGGCGGCCGGTATGACTGTCGACTTGTCGCTTAACTTTATTCAAATTTGACTCTGCTCGCTCAAATAGCGCGAGTACGTAGTGTAGAATCGCGAGTGTGAGTCGTGAAGTCTCGAGCGCGAGTAGGGTCGAATCGAGTACGAGAGTGATCGACCTGGGCCGGGCCTGTAATGCACGATTTCGTTTATTTAGAATTTGGGTCATATATTTACTTACCCTGTAAAGACAATGGCAAATCTATCGCTAGCAAACGTATTGCAAAGATGTAGGTAAATATATAACGGTATATACACCTGTAGCAAATATGTTGTAAATATGTACGTAAATATGTAAGCACCTTTACGTATGTGGTAAATGTATTGCAAACATTAGCGTAAAGACATTACATGTGTACATATGCGTAAATATGCGTGCAAAGATAATGTTTCATGTTTGCGACAAGTTTACGCATCGTGTTCAGACGTAGTAAACCTAACTTTTTGTGCAGTGGTAGGTGAGCAGTTGATGGTTAAACGACTCAACCCAGTAGGTATCCCGACACTGGAAGAACACAAATATGTATATTCACACGATATGTTGTTCATGTTACATACCAGATGGCACGAATCAGCGTTTTTGTAGATGAGGGTTTTTCGTAGTGCAGCCTCATATGCACTAATGGCTGCCGGCATAGTGAGAGGCTTCCTTTTTGGAACGTAACCTGGCTGTTGACAGGGACTCTCAGAAGAGCAACTTTGGTGATCACCCTGAATCACAGACAGGGATGCATATCACGTATGGAATGCACTAATGCACATAAAAGACACACAATCACACACATTCACATCACATACACAGACATACACACATGCACACCCACCCACTATGTAAATACAAACCTGAAAGTGCTTGCTGATGTTCATGATCATTGCACATAGACGGACAGGGTTGCCACCACAGTTCCTCATGCACCAATACAAGTGCACCTTGGTGCACCTTGCTGAATCAATATGTCCAAAAAGTACGTACCCTTATCAGAAAGTTCAGTGAACCACGTCCTATCCCTTGTATGACCGGCACAGATACGACGCAGCTGCTTCGCCACATTCTTAGTGCCTGCAATAACTCCAATCAATTCACCAATGAAAACCTATAGATACCTTACCATGCCAAGTGTCGTAGGAATTGACCATCCCGAGTTGTCGTACATACAGCTTTATAGTAGCCTGGTAGTCATGGGCTACCTCTGTGATGTTTAACCCTTTGTTAGAAAGAAAATGTGAAATTGTAAAAAGTTGGGACACAAGAGCAAACCTCGGGCAATAACTTGAGGCAAGACGATCTTAGTGCATGCCACTTCCCTGGTCTGAGCAACTCTGTGCTGCTGTCGGGAAAGAGTGGAAATTCCAACAATCCTGTGTGTACTGAAATGGACGATACGCTGATAAACACGGGCATTTAGAACTTATGTGCATACCTTCCAGCCAGACAAGGTACCGTTGAGTGGTATGCATTTGACGTAGAATCGTGACGTGCATCAGTTATAACCCACTATATTGTAAATATATAATTAAACTTTTTTTTTGTGGCACTCTAACCTCTCCACTTGTAGCATGGTGAGGGCTTTCCTTCACACGTTCAACAGCAGCTTTCATGGACTCTTCTGCTACATCTGCCACCACTTGCTGGTAAAGTTGGTTTAGATAAACTGAATGAACATGGATTAGAACAGGATGTAAAATAATATAAATCGATCATCTCAGCCCCCACCTGAACTGATGTATTTCTGCTTCACTACACCCATACCAGCAAATAAAGAAAAATTCATGTACTGGCGAGGCAACATGCCAGCACAGGTGAAAGCATGGACCAGTCTGCAAAAAGAATCACATTTACATTGATTTTACTAAATCCAAATGGTACTCTTACTTCTGATTAGCAAGGTAATGACCAGCCAGCACTCTGGAACTAGCCCAGACACGTGACTGCTTGCAGTGTGGGCAAACAAACTGGACCCTAGCTACATGTCCCCTCTAAGTGAGTAGTAAATGAGTTTTATACAGAGAATTGAACAGAATTACTTACGGTACTCATACCTTTATGAAAGAAGCTATAGTCCAAGATGGGTTGGAGAGACAGCCACACTGCTGGACAAGGCCCGAACAAAGACTCTTGAAGGTCTTACGCTCGACCACAAAGAGGTCTTGGTCACTGGCGTCTTCGTCTCCCGTATAGATCCCTAAGTAAGTTAGTAAACCCAATTTTGTATAACCGAACGTACATGTATATATCCATCCAACTAACCTGCAGAATCCAACATCATTTCATTCCTAGAATAGGATGTTCTGCTATTTGAGGCCTGAACATTCTCGGGTTGTGTCAATACACGGTCCCGCAAAGTACTCAACACGCTGATAGTAGCGTTGAGGTTCCGCTTGCAACCGGGTGCAAGTAGTTGCTTCGCTGCCTCAAATCTACGCAGAAAAGTTTCCTTTTCCTCTTGAGAGGAAAAGGACCCTTGCAGATGCAGTCTAAACCTAGAGTACGTATCTTCTGGTGAAGAGGTCGCCATTATACGAACATGTGATCCAGTTTGTTAACTTAGTGTTATTAACTTCAGAAATGGTATTGATGCATGAAATGGCATTCAAAACATGCATGCGTGCTTGAACTTGTACGCTGTAACTGTTGTTGCCAAGCCTGTAGCTCTATGTATATGAAGCCACCATTTTTAATCTAAAACAGCCGCACGGCCGGTTGAAATTTTTGGATCCAAGCTCCTTTTATACGGCAACTCCTGCTTTAATTACGATGAACCGCTGCAAAGTATGCTCAACCCCTGGTCTGCAACGAAAGAACAGGGAGAAGCTTGGAGTGCTGTCGACGAATTGCTGCATCAACAAATTGGTGGATCTAGCTCCGCAGTCGGGTTGGGACCATGTGAAGACGCGCGAAAATAAATTTGCGGAAGGCTATGTGTGTTTGACGTGTTATCGTACTGTTGAAAAGTGCATGTTCATCTTTGGAGAGTTCACCGACAACATTGGTCCATGTACAATCACCATCCTTGGCGCCTAGGCACCTGCTCACTTTGTCTGATCTAGTTGTGATATCACTCTTATGACAGCTGTCACATTGCTAACATGTGGGGTGCTGCAGCTGTCCCTACATAATCACTTCTATGGCACAGCCACACAAAGGAGATGAATTATATTAAGATAGTTGGACAGGAAAGATTTTACATTTACAATCAGTGCACTCACAGTTCTTTGAATAAATGTCACAACATGCACAACCCATAACTTGTGCTGTTGAACAGACAAAGTAAGAACACAATAATAGAACGCCTGCACATGTGTTGTTGGACACAATACTTCTTCATTTCTTTTGAGGTAGTTCTAATGCTGAGGTCAGATTTGTTTACATAAATTACTGCACTAGATGCCTGACCATTTTGCCCAGCTCTACCACATCGGCAGAAGGCCTCCAGTGAAGAACCTGGTTGACACCTGCACAATCTATCCCCATACCAAATGCAATAGTACACACTACTATGCGAAGAGAGGCAGTTGCACAGGAGAATGATTTTATAATGCTTTCCTGAACCTCCTTTTGGGTGACACTAGTGTACATGTCCACTAGTCTGAACTTGGACAACATTATAGGCCAGATACCGGCTCAGTAAATTCATGCATCAGAGTGGAGAGAAAACAGTCATATATTGATGCACAGACTTCGCATCGCCGACAGAAGATGATAACTCGAGGCATTTTGGTTCTCTCATTACATAACTTAGCAGCAAGTGGGGCAAACGTTTCCTCTACAGTTCCTCTTTCTTTCACCCAGTAGGACATATTGGCCTTGTCTGCATGGTGACATGGCAATGATGCACAGGATCTTTCATTCCTAGAATGCAATGTATTTTCTTTCTAGTTGTGACTGTAAACAACGACAACAATGGTGCTTTCGCTGCCGCGTAGGTGGTCAAACGCAAACGGTAGAACAGCACAAATAAGAGACTTTCCACTTCCAGTAGGCAGACTAACAAAGACGTCATTCCCTTGCAAGAATTTCTTTGCAGCGTGCAATTGTTGCTCTCGAAGATCATGGTTTCCTAATCTACGGGCAGCATGCAATATCGACTCCTCTATCGGGCCTTCATCCGACATCGCAAATACGTTTGAGTATTAGTTATTTTATACCAAGAACATTACGTAAAATTACCACATTACGTAAATCTAAATTTAGACGTAAACTTCCGTCGTCAAAAATCAGGGACGCTGGAACAAAAATGTTCCCAGACCCACCTGTAAGCGATAAACACTTACGTCATGGTGGGTCTGGGTATCATGCAGACCCAGAAAAGAAACGGTCAGCTAAACGCGAAAGCTATGAAGCAGACCCAGCAAAGAAACAGACCGAAGAACGCGAGCGGTATCATGCAGACCCAGAAAAGAAACGGTCAGCTGAAAGGAAACGTTATTGGGAGGGTCCTGAATGTGCTCGCTTGGCCGAGTTGGCGAAGAGAGTGCGGTACGGGAAGGCTAAGCGTACCCTGCAAAACCAACGAGGCCATCGAAAAAGAACTACCGACAAAGTTATTCAAAGGTATGTAAATGTAGATGTAGTAACCTGCACAGTATCTCATATATTGAGCAGGGTTTGCATATGACATTAGCTGAAACGTTGCGTCAGCGTTGCCTTGTGTCAGATGCATGGTTTGAATATTCTAGTGCAACGACGTAGCAAATGTCATATGCAATTGCATGCGTAACTATAGAGCAGAGGGGTTAGAGTTTGGGGTGGGGTATAAAAGGAAATGCTGTCTTGTTGTGCCACGTGGTTGGTGATAATCATCGCTCAGGGCATGTGATTTTTGATATCATCTGTGCATTGAATCCGAATGGCTTCAGTTTACATTGGATTTCATGGCCATAAAAATATTTTAGTGGGATGTAAGAGTATAACTTTCAAGCCTTGGTGTACTGTGTATAGTTTAGCACATACATAATATTGCATGTACATGTACGCACTTCCTTTTTTCACTGTAGCTACTCTCTGTACGAACCAAAGGATATCGTACTTAGCGAGTATAAGAGTGGCCTTGAAAAGGCTATTCTTAAGAATAGCACTTTACTAGTTCAGTTAAATGATGCCTTTTGCAAGACGCACCCATGGTTAGCACAAAAGGTGTGTACCAGATCTGCACATGCTGCTGTCAGTAAAGTTTGTACAGATGCAGTGCTTAAAAAGGTACTGAATGTGCGTAGGAAAAAGGCAGGGGAATTTCTAAAGGATGTTCGTGCCATGTAATGCAATTAAATTAGAAGATAGTCACCTCCTAGAAGGGGTAAGGTACCATACTGCTGGTTCAGAGCCTTTCTTCTATGATGCCTCTTACAACCACACAAGGCAGCTTGGGGCCATACCTGTAGACCTCAATGGTAGGTGTGTAGTGGCTGAGGAGATAGGAGACCGACATCTTATTCGCATGCGTCCATTAAAATGGAAGTGCACTAATGAATGTCGGCTGCTTACTAGTGGTGAAATGGAAGCAGTTTTGGGGACAAAGTTGCTATTTCAAAAAAACATGGAGGATCTCAGAGCTAGCCTTGACAACCTTGATTCAGGGTGTGGCTATGTGCATCACGATGTCACATTGAAATTGTAACGCTGCTAACTTTGATGTAATTCAATACACGGATACAACCAAGTCACCGTCACTAAGCAACGTACATACACACAGCTGCATACTATGACATATAAATATAATACATACACGTGGTCTAGTCTTACGTAATATGCATACGTAATAATACATGCAGTGGTGCTACATACGCCCTTTCTAAATTAAGCTTGTCCACAAGCATGACATAGATATGGCCCATAACGCTCAGGCAGGTTTCTTGTACGTTGAGGGTATCGTCGTTCCTGGCTAGGGTTATCCGGAACTCCAATTTCATCAATGAAATGATCGATCTGTGGAGGAACCCAGGAATTGTGACCCTCACTGTCATCTGCAGGAGATGCATCATCACCGGGTTGTGGCTGCAACCGATGGCGAATTCTGTTAACATGAACAACCTTTGTTCTTACACCATCGGATATTTCAAGATTTACTTCACTCTTTATCGCCTTCACTATCCACATTCCTTCCCAGCGAGACTGTAATTTCCTTGCGGTTGGAATAGATAACCACACTGCCTCACCAATCTTGAACTTCCTTCCTCGAGCCTTGTATGTTTTATCGTATGCTTCCTGCTGATGAAAGGCTTCATTCTTCAACTTTTCATGCACAAAATCTTGCAACTCGGAAAACTTGACCCGTAACTGATGGAAATATGTTCCAGTGTCGAACGCAATTGCCTTATCAATAACAGGTGGAATCTTTGGTGGTCGTCCAAACATGAGCATGAAAGGCGAAACTCCAGTTGAGGAATGAACGGCTGTTCTATAAGCAAATAAGGCCATTGATAAATAACGTTCCCAATCGGATTCTTTTTCCACATATGCTCTCAGCAGTTGTAACAGAGACCTGTTAAACCTCTCCACCATTCCATCACACTGTGGATGATACGCTGTTGTACGACTTTTGCTGATGCAAAATGTATCCAGCATATTCTTCATTAGCATACTTTCGAACGCACGACCCTGATCAGAATGGATCACCTCCGGCAGTCCAAACACACTGCACAGCTTTACTAAAGCATTGGTAATCGTTGCAGCTGTCTGATCAACCATCGGAATGGCTTCTGCCCATTTTGTGAAGTAGTCTTGGACCACCAAGTAACGATTACTATTTGATGACAAGGGCACCTCAAGTACATCCACAGCAATCATCTGCCAAGTCCTTCCTATTGGTACATTCTGCATTGGTGCTCGAACAGGCATGAGTAGCTTGGTACGTTGGCAAACAACACAATTGCGACAATACTCTTCAACATCTCTCCCCATGTTCACCCAAAACACCTCCTGTCTTAACCTGGCTAAAGTCTTCTCTGCTCCTTGGTGACCTGCACTCGGTACATCGTGACAAGACTGAAGAGCTTGTTTACGAAGAGTCTCAGGAATCAACGGTACCTCAATGACATCATCACATGGCCCTGGGCTGGGCACTTATGCAGTTTCCCCCCCCCACTTTATTATTCGATTAACGGTATCATAACATTTACGGTATCATGAATACATTTCAAACAATACAATACGAATAAATCTACACTGGATACAATGCCCTAACATGTGCTACGAAGTCATGAAAGCTACATCCAAATCTTTGTCTCCACATAAATTCCGCTAAATACGTGTGTAAAGCTTTACACACGTATGTGGTAGATCCAACCACAGGAGCATGCACTAATCACATAGAAAGCGTATGGCAAAAAGCTAAGCTTCACGTATCGCTGTTTATGTTTCTGCTTAGCTTTTTGCCATACGCTTTCTATGTGATTAGTGCATGCTCCTGTGGTTGGATCTACAAAGTTTAAACTGTGATTAACGGTGAGATGCTGGTATCCGAGTGTCCCTATTGTGTTGTATGCCGCCCAGAGGTCCGAGATTATAGTAGTTCCAGGTGCGATGTACTTTTGTATGATAGGAAGTAGAGTTGCTGCATCTCTGCGATCGACTGGAACCATGAATCCTACTTTCGTTGCGACGTTGTATCCTCCAAAAACCCATTGCTCTCTCTCTCTCACTTGATGTCCGACGTTGTACTTCCTGCGCACTAACAAACATTCGTCGATTTCTACCGTCTGTCCTGGTCCTCCTATGACGACTGGATTCCTAATAAAGTACTCCAAGCAAATATCCCTACAAAAGTTCTTCCAGTCGACTATGGTGTGTTCTCCTACGATCCCTATAGTTCGTCTTGAATAACGTAGTCCCTACACCAAAAATAAACAAATTGAATAATAGTAGCTATCCGTAAATGAGACCCTTCAAACCATGTATCTTTACGTACACTAATCTCTTTTCTACAGCTTCTAAGAGTACACCTGAAATATAACCCCTTATTTTTGACCGTATCTCTTTCCCTCAATGCCGTCGGACTACAACAAGAAGTGCACATTTTGTCCTTAGCTATGAGGCCGTTGTTCTGGCACCATGCAATTGCACTTATCTCGTCTTCCGTAGCCTTGAAGAGGGCCGGTCGGAATATTTGAAGTCGTGGAGATCCGGAGTGGGAAACACAGCAGGAGCCAGAACGGGAACAGGTAATGCAGCCATCGTAGTAAAATGGCGGTAGCAACGACAGCTGGATTTCACTATAGATTTAAACATGATTATGCGGTCGCAGTGACAGCTGGATTTCACTACGCAGGAAATTATTTTTTTCAATATTTCTAGAATTCAATTAATTAAAGTGGGGGGGAAAACTGCATAAGTGCCCTGGGCTGTACCTTCTGCACGCTATACCATCAACTGCAGTAACCACCAACTGTTGCCACAATTGCGCATATCGTCGAAGTGGCTGTTCACTCCAACTACTGGGCTTGCTTCTAGAAGTCTTCAAAGCCTCAATGACCTTCCTGAGTACGGGATCTTGTTCTTGAGCCAAACACAAAGCCGCTCGATCTTCCCAAACACCAACAACTGCTGTGGTTGCCGAAACGGTGCACGATGGTAAACGTGAGAGTGCATCTGCATTGCTGTTCTGGGAACCTTTCCTGTACTGAACCACAAAATCGTACTCTTGCAGTGCAAGTGCCCACCGACATAAAAGCCCTTCCATCTTTTGAGCTGAAAGCCATTGTAACGGTGCGTGGTCAGTAAGAACTGTGAAAGATCGTCCCAGAAAATAGTGTCGAAACTGTTTCGTGCCATAGACTATTGCTAAGCACTCTTTCTGTATGACACTGTAATTCTTCTCTGATTTCGAAAGAGCACGGCTAGCATAAGCTATCACATGGCCATCTTGTGTAGTACAGCAGCGATTCCAACATCGCTGGCATCAGTCTCCAGAATGAAAGGAGTAGCTTCGGACCCGAATTGTGGATAGACTAGAATAGGTGCTTGCGTTAGCTTCTCTTTGAGTAAGTTGAAAGCATGGTCGCATTCTGACGTCCAACGAAAAGAAACATCCTTTTGCGTCAGCTCATGTAATGAGGCAGCGATTGTAGCAAAACTCTGAATGTAACGTCTGTAGTACGAGGCAAGGCCTAAAAATTGGCGTACCTCTGATGGATTCTTTGGAGTCGGCCATTCCTTAACAACTCGAACTTTTCCTTCATCGGGCCTTATACCTTGTTCGCTGAATACATGTCCAAGATAGTAGACTTTGTCATGTCCGATATGACACTTGCTTCCACGTAATGTGAGACCAGCGTTCTTCAAGCGACTAAAAACAACATTCAAATGCTTGGTGTGTGTTCATCCTTTGTTTTCGAATGTACCAACACGTCGTCAAGGTAAGTTGTCACAAAATTCAGACCACGAAGAACCTTGTCCATCAACCTTTGAAATGATCCAGGTGCACCCGTAAGTCCAAATGGCATGCGTTTAAAATGAAACAATCCCAGACCAGGACCTGGACAAAATGCCATCTTCTCCACATCAGATGGTGCAATTGGAACTTGCCAATACCCTGACCTAAGATCAAGTGTGGAAAATATCGTACACCCGCATAGACGGTCTTGAACTTCGTCTGGAAGAGGTAAGGGATAGGCATCTTTAGTGGTTTGCTTGTTTAAAGCTCGATAGTCCACGCAGAGACGTATCTCCCCTGTTTTCTTCACATATACTGCTGGAGCCATCCAGGGACTGCTGCTCTCCTCAATGATTCCCTCCTGTAACATTTCCTTCAACAAACCTTCAACTTCTGCTCTGTATTCAGCTGGAACTCTGCGTGGTGGTACCTTTAGTGGAGACCCTGTTGTAGGAATGAGGTGGTGTGTCAGCGTTGTCTTGCCCGGTGTACTTTTAAAGAGATCTTTAAAACTTTGGAGGAGATCCACAAAGGAACCATCAGGGCAAGTCGGAAAATCAATCTTATCTGTGTTTCTGAAGCACAGCACGGCACACTCCTCTTGATCCTTTTCCCCCTGCAACACGTGACCACCATCAGAGTCCATACCCTGTTTGTTGTTCAGATTTACAGCAGATGTGCATGCGGAATCAGGTACAGACTGCACTGAACGTTGTGGAACAGAGCCTTGACGACACACTCGAACTGGACATTGACCAAAATCAAGCATCAGTTTTTGTGCATGCAGGAAATCAACACCCAGAATACAAGGAGACACTAGATCCTTAACTACCAAGAAATCATGTGTGACAGATGATGTAATCCCAGGAATGCACACAGCTGCTTTGACAAACCCTAAAACAGGAAGCTCCTCTCCCGACGCTGTAACTAAATGCACACTCTTCCCATTTGAACGTTGAACTAACCCGTTTTTCGCACCCCTTATTAGTTCTTCTTTAACCAAAGACACTGAAGAACCCGAATCAAGCATTACTTTAGTTGATACCCCACACCACTCACCAGAAATTGTTGCTAACCTATTGTTGACGCAAGCTACCAACGTTATTTCATCGGGGCCAGTTAATGACGAGGGGAGTACCTGTTGCCCCGACCGTTGGCAGGTACTCCGTTGAAGTTTTCCTGATGCAATTCGCAGTCCTTCGCTAAGTGTCCCAGCTTTCCACACCTGTAACACTTTCGTTGCTCTGGTTGTCGGCATTTTGGGCAATTCCGTTGCAAATGTCCTGCTTCCTTGCAGTAAAAACATTTCTTCACCTCTGTTGGCCGCGCAAGGGCTGCGACTTGCTCGGAAAGGGCTTCAATTTGCGCGCCTAACCGCTGCTCAAGCTCCTGAACCCCTTGACCACTCGACCCCACAGCTACAACGGAGTGTTGCTCTTCAATGCTCAACAAAAGCCTAGCTCGCTGAACTGTGTCGTTGAAGTTCTTTATTTCTCCCGAAGCCCGCAACTGTTTAGTAATTGACGTGGGAAGTCCCGCCATTAACTGATGTAGAAGTAACTGGTCTTTTGCATTAGCTTCAATACCAGGCATAGCATGTGAGAGCAGTTTCTTCAAATCATGAACAAAGACCGACAGAGCTTCTCCCGGTAACAACCTTCGGTTGTGGAATCTGTCCAATGTTACAAACTCCGTTGGCATCAGAACGTCAACAATTTTCTGCTTTGCTCCTTTGTAGTCTTTCTGCTCATCTTCGTCCAATTCCAACCAAACAGCCAGTGCCTCGCCGTCCAGTAACGTAGGCAATTTTGCAGCTTTTGCGGCGTCATTCCAACCATTGGCTGCGCTGCAAATGTCAAATCTCTTGAACTATTCAGTAGCATCCCCCGACGCGAAAACTTTCGGAACACTAACATGACTAACGTTCGCCATTGGATGAACTGAACCACTCTCTGCTACCAATGTAACGCTGCTAACTTTGATGTAATTCAATACACGGATACAACCAAGTCACCGTCACTAAGCAACGTACATACACACAGCTGCATACTATGACATATAAATATAATACATACACGTGGTCTAGTCTTACGTAATATGCATACGTAATAATACATGCAGTGGTGCTACAAAATCATCAGATTTGCGCTTTAGTGAATTTGGTGGACATCCAATATGTTGTGAGTTCCCCACATGCTCCAGTCCATTGAGGGTGATCAGGGCAGCAGCACCTCATTACCCAGTGTTACGGGGCTTCCTGTGGAGACTTTATGCTGCCTACAAAAAGCATAAGGACATCAACGCTATTGATGGAATGCTTTCTAGTGGAAGCGTTGAGGAGCTCATAAAGTACCTGGGCTTGCAGGAGGAGGAGGACTTACCAAAGTTGTTCAGCGAGGATGGGGAAGAGCATGCCATAGTAAGCGAAGACCACTCATCACCTGGTCTTGGCTGTATTGAATCACACCTGCGTATTACGCATGCTGACCTCATGGCTGAACTGCAATCCAATTTCCAAGACGATGCAGAGTTTCCTTGTTGCTGCTGTGAGCGTTTATGTCGGCGTGCAGCAGTGTCTTGTGTTGATTTTAGCAATGTAACCAAGTACCAAACTGCTTCATGGTTGGCATTGAAAGCTCACATTCTGAAAAACAGTGGTACTGAACAACTTTACATTTGTAAGTATTGCCAACCATTTCTTAATAAGAATACTATGCCAGCACGATGTGTTCTGAATGGACTTTTCACTGAACCTGTACCAGATGAGCTGAAATCACTTGATGCTTTGAGTAAGCAGTTAATTCAGCGAGCAAAAGCTTTTCAGACAATCGTGCGGTTGGGTACATATTCTGGCAAAGTGCCAGCCTATAATGCCCTCCAAGCCTGTAAAGGTACCATGTTTTTTTTGCCTTTACCCCTAAACAAAACATTGGAAACCTTATCTGAGATCCATGACAAGTTTGCTTTGCCTGACCCAGAACTGTTTATAATCTTGAATGGTGTTCCAACTAAAAATAAGGTTGTATGGCAGACATTGGTAGACACAAATGCCTTAAAATTAGCCATACATAAACTGAAATAAATAAATTGGGTGTACAAAAATATTGACGATCAATCGTTAGATGATGCAGCAAAAAAAGTGGTTGAGGTAGTTGACAAGGCATCTAGCAAAATGTTAGAAAAGGCCTCTGTCGATGACATTGCTGCATTACAGTCTTACACGATACGATCGCTGGATCAACAACGGTCGGCATTGATGGATGTTGAGCAGTACAAGATGCTGAATGTCAAAGATGATCCAATCCAAAGCAGACAGACACATCTCGATGTTATGTGTTTTCCAACACTTTTCCCCTCTGGACAGTTTGGTGAATTCCATCCTCGAGATAAGCCTGTGTCAGCATCAGAGTACGCCAAGTCCAGGCTACTGAACAAAGATCCTAGGTTTCGAAAAGATCCACAGTACATATTCTTCTTATTGTGGCAGCAGGAAATGAGGCAAATTTCTGCAGGCATTTACAATGTTCTAAAGAGTACGGGTAAAGGGAAGATGCCTGTGCATGAATTCCTTGCTGGGGTATCGAAATCGGATTAAAGTATTGAGGCAAACCTTTCCACAATATTCCAGTCTGTTCGTGGCACTAAACAGTACTGGTTCCATAGAAGTAGTGAACTAAAATGCATGCTGAGGGAATACGGTTCTCCTACATTGTTCATTACTTTTAGCTGTGCTGAGTATGACTCTGAGCACATTTCTAGATACCTCAGGAAGGTCAATGATCAGCCTGCTAGCTATCCCATATCGAAACTTTGCACTGAGGACCCGGTTTCTGTGTCTAGAAAATTTTCACAACATTTTCATGATCTCTTTAATACTGTTGTATTGAAAGTATCTGTGCTTGGAATAGTTGAACACTTTTATTTCAAGAAAGAATATCAGATGCGGGGAGCTCCTCATTATCATGCTCTCTTGTGGATCCAAGGTGCTCCTGTGATTGGAAAGAGTAACCCAAAAGATGTTCTTGCGTGGATCCAAGAGCGCATCACATGCAAAATCCCTGATGCAACTCTTAATCCTGAACTTCATGCATTAGTCACAAAGTACCAAATGCATAAATGCACAGACTATTGCAAACGCAGACGAAAGCTTAAAAGTGGTTTCATTACCACATGCAGATTTGGCTTTCCACGTGATTGTACAGACATTGCAGTGCTAAACCCTGTGGAGGAATGCCTTAAATCTAGGAAGAAGATTTATTGCCTTCCACGATCTGTACAAGAATGTCGAGTTAATGACTACAATCCATTAATCCTTCTTCTGTGGAAGGCCAACATGGATATTCAGTTTACAGCCGAATCTTCATTGACTCTTGCACATTACGTAACAGGTTATGTAACCAAAGCTGAGAAAAGTAACATGCAAGATGTGTGGCAGGAGGTCAATGCTAACAGTAGCATTTACAGCAAGCTGTGGTCATTTGGCATCAGGTCCTTGCGTTCCAGAGAGTGTGGTCTCTATGAAGCCAGTGACCTACTGCTTGGTGACCATCTCACCGAGAAATCGGTGACTGTAAAATGGATTGATGTTGCCATGCCACATAAACGGAAACGAAGGCTTAAGAGTCATACACAGCTTGTTGAAATGGAAAAGAATAATCCAGGTTCCACAGATATTCTATAGGGTAGTGTGGTTGACATATATTACCCTACTAGACCAGAAGAGCTGGAGAATGTGTGCCTGTATGACTTTGTAAAGTGGTATGCATATTCTGGGACTAGGGACAATGGTACCAGAGTATACCAGAAATTGCAGAAGCCTATTCTGCCAAATCACAAACTGTTTGACCCCTCGATTGAAAACCAGAGAGAGGACTACTACCATTCTCTCATGCTGCTGTTCATCCCATTTCGAGACGAGAGCAATCTAACTGCAGAGAATGAAACAGCTGAGCTTGCTTTTAATCGCTTCATTGTTGAAAATGCTGATCTGTCTAAACACCACGAAAAATTACAGGCACTTCTTAAAGCACAGACAGCTGTAAGAAAAATTAATGAAGCCAGACAGGAGCAAGAAGCACCAGCACCTCCTGCAGAGGAAAACGCGTTCTTCCAGGGTGAAGCTAAGGCAGCAATGGAGGACGTGTTCCACCTGAACGAGGGTAAATCAGGGACAGAGACAGTTGAAGATCGTGTTGCAAAGCTGAATGCAGATCAATTGCGAGTCTTCAAAAATGTCATCGACCATCTCTCGCACCAAAGGCACCATGAAAATGGTCAATGTTCCTGTACTAATATTACCCCGTTGTGCATGTTCATGAGCGGGGTTGGTTGGACTGGAAAGTCCTTCCTTATTCACACCATCAGAGCCATGGTAAATGATATGTGGAAAGACAAGCCTGAGTCTGTAAGGTGTGCACTAGCTGCCCCAACTGGGTTGGCTGCATTTAATATAGATGGTGTTACTGTTCACAGACTATTCCAATTACCAATGGAGCATGATTCAAAAACATCTACCTATTGGGCTCTTCCTAAAGAATCGTTGAAAGTCATGAGAAATGGTTTCAAACACCTTAACCAATAAGCGCCGATAAAATTGCTAAGTAAACCTAGCGTTTTTGTGCTAGGTGTACATAGCGACCGCTAGGTTACCGTAGCGATAACCGCTTGGTTTACTTAGCGTCCGCTAGGTTAACTGAGCAAACTGCGTGAAGCACGTAACGTTCCAAACATCATTTTGATTCGTTTGTTATGCATTTGCAACACTTTCTCAATGCTATTTGCATTGTACTACCCTCTATAACTGTTTTCATGATTAAAACTTCATTCAAAAAACGTTTTCACTTCATTTTAAAGCAGGTTATAGGCAATGAAACGTTAGTTACGCACATCATACCCTACGGACTACTCCACATTGACTTTTGGTGAATAGGGATGCACACCCTTCCAGATTTGGGACCACACAATCCAAAGATATTACCATCATTCTCATCTGAGCACTGAGAGCAGCAGTAGTTGGCATTTGGTGCTGGCTTGGGACATACTTGGCATCTCACAGCAGTGCCATGTTTGGACATCTTCTGTTTCTTCTGCATTGTCAGCCTATCTTTAATCCGCCTTGTCTCAAAGTACTTTGTGATTGGCATAGCCTCATGCTCTATTTGCTGCACATCATTCTGGTACACAGTATCCTCTTCATCATCCTGCCTCCTGCGTTTCCTTAATTCCATGATGTGCTTTGTAGCAGCAGGTGCACCAGGTCTTGTGTTAGTAAGACAAGCGATCACTAGGTTCTCTGTAAAAACAGAGTGAGGAGGCTGCTTTGTGTCTACCTCGATTATGCCCAGTATAGTGCAAAACATACGAAACCACCAATCTTTGGTTTGCACTGAATGCTCTAGTCCAAGGCCATCTTGTCGAAGATGGTTGTGTACATCTATTGCACATGCTGCAGAGAAATATGACTTGATCATCTGTGTCCTAGGTACCGTTCGCATAATGGTCTCAGATTCCCCTGACACTGGATTCAACCTCCAACGCTTCTTAATGTGGTCGTCAACAGGAAGTGTATGATTCCATGTGCTCACAATAATCTTCTTCGGAGTACCTTCACTTCCAGGCTCATTCCACACATGACCATATATAAACTTAGTGGCACTTCCAATAGCTTTAGTAGTGCAAATGGTAACTGTGTCTCCACGCTGTGCACCAGCTTGAAATGCAATATCTCTTTGGAAATACACCAATACACTGCCAATGTTCATACTCAGTGAAATGATCAAGAGTGGATGGAAGAGAGCCATTTGTCCAAGCTAAACAGGAAGAAAAGTATGATACAGGAAACATAGCCAGGAAACAGTCATACTCTGAATGCCACCCATCTGTTTGCATCTGTCCAGGCCACTGTATACGTGTTTCCATACGCAGCCATCCATCCTTAGCTCGTTGGCATTGTGTTACACCACCTTCGAGTAGTGACCACTTTTGACCATGGGCACACAACGGATCCTGCTCTGTTACTCCCTGCCCAAGGGTTGAAATAGCTTCACTGCCATCCAATTCATCAGGTTCATCCTCCAGGAGCGTTCTTTCACGCTGATGCTCATCGGGTTCTTCTTCTTCTCCCGTAAGCCCGTCTGGAAAGGCCGCGATGTCAGGAGAAGTAACGGGAGGCGTTACGACTTGCTGCTGTGATAGCTTCTTCCAAAACGCGACACTGTGATCAGACACACAAGTCTCGCTACCAATGGTCCACTTAACTCGCCTGCAATTTTTCTTAGGCTTTTCAACAACCACTCCTTCAATTCGAGCCTGTTTCCACGTTGCCCCAAACGTACGCATCAAACTATCCTTCAAATGCAAATTCGCTCCCCTGATCGAAACACGCGTTCCTATCTCGGGGAGGTCAACGCTAGCAGAAGGCCGACTCCTATGCGGTCCAAGACGAGAACCAGGTGTACCATTTGAAGCCATTTTGAACACTTCAATTGTTCTCCAACACGTGACAAATAACCTTTGAAAATGCTAGGTTAACCTAGCGAAGGCTAGGTTAACCTAGCATTCGGCGGATATTGGTTAAGCTGATCATTATTGATGAGGTCAGCATGCCTAGCAGCCTCTCTTTAGCTTACATACACCTCAGACTAGAAGAATTGTTTGGTGGTGATCAATGGTTTGGGTCCATGAACATTCTGTTTGTTGGGGACATACTTCAACTCCCACCGGTTAACGGTTCAATGGTGTTTCAGAATGTTTCCAACAAAGTGATTGCCACAAGGCTAGGTTGCATGGCATCAGTGAACATATGGCGGGAAACTGTCGTATATGATGAGCTGACCATTAATGAGCGACAGAAACGTGACCCAGAATTTGGCGAGTTGTTAAATGAGGTTCGGGTAAATTGTGTTTCAGAAAAAAGTGTTGCTCAGTTGCGCAAAGCTGTCATTACATGCATGGCTGTTGAAAAGTTCCAAGAACTTTTAGGTCAGGGATTATCTCCTGTTTGCCTGTTTGCAACAAGAAAGTCATGTGACCAGTTCAACACAGACATGCTGTCAAAAGTGGGTTCAGAAGTTGCTCGGTTACCCAAACAGCAGGGACAGTAAAATGGACCAAGAGGGCATCATCTGAACTAGAAAGGCTAAACAAAGACTGTAACATGACTGCTGGATTAGAGGCAGAATTGAATCTAGCTGTAGGGGCTAGAGTCATGCTACGACGCAATATTGACACTAGTCAAGGGCTAGTGAATGGTGCACTTGGCTCTGTAACTACAATTTCCAAAGAGTGCATTCAGGTCACATTTGATCACACTCCAAAGGTGCCGTTCAAAATTGAGCGTTTTCGTAGCAGATTTCAGATTCTGCGTCGGTTCTACGTGTACAGAAAACAGTTTCCATTGATTTTAGCATTTGCTGTCACCATACACAAATGCCAAGGGTTGTCGCTAGATTGTGCCATTGTAGACCTGTCCAGCAGCGTGTTGGCTACAGGAATGGCATACGTTGCCATCTCCAGAGTTAGAACATTAGCTGGGTTGCACTTGCTAGCTTTTGACCCTAAATCTATAAAGGTCAGTGATGAATGTGTTCAAGAGGTCAACAGGCTTAGGAAACTGTTTAGACCTGACCTTACCTCCATTCCACTCTCCAAAGAGTGCAAAGCTGTCCAACATAAGATTAGTGCTTTGCCATTAGTGCACACAACTGACCCTGTCGTACAGCATCCCAAAAGAGCATCTGTTAAGCATAGTGCAGGTACTAAGAAGCAAAAAACTGTTGACATTACCGTTGTCAAACCTATACCAATGACTTGCAGCCAGACCTCTGCAAGCAACTTGAATGGAAAGAAGGTAGATAGCCCTATAGAAGAATCTAAGGCTGAGAACAAATTCCATTCAAATTCAAATTCCAGTGTTATTGATTTGACTAAAGGTAATGATGTACCTGCTGTAGCACGGGTTGCACCTCGTATTACCTGGCCAGAGTACAGGTATTATCAGACTGATGAACAGTGGCAACGGGAAAAGTGCAGACAACTTAACCTTGTATTTGCTAGTCCACATGACTTTGTAGAGCCTGGTGGCCCTAATGTTGTTTTGAGATGTCCTAATCTCAGAACTGTGGTGAAGGGCGTAGGTGATGGGAACTGCCTGTTTCGATGTTTTTCATACATCTTGACGGGATCACAAAACCAACATTTGGCTATACGCATGGCAATTGTTGCACACATGAGAAGTATTGCACCATTATTTGAAGCATGTGCACAGCTAAATGTAATAAATTATGCCAGTTTGGATCATTACATTGCTAGTTCACACATGGACCGTCCTAACTCAGAAGGACGCTATGGTTGGGGGTCTGAGACAGAAATGTATGCATTTGCTCACATGATGAATTGCAACATATATTCCTATGATCCAACTGCTAAAACATGGATGCCACCCAATGTACTGGATAGCGCTTTGCCTGATGATGTGACACTGTGTCAAATGTCTATGTATATTGTATGGACAAATAATAACCATTTTGATATAGTAACATCTCAGTAATCTAATCCAATTCACACGGATTGGAATGTACAGGCATGTGTACATGTATTAATTACATCAGCTCTAGCACTATGTGTGTATTGAGCAGATAGAATCAAATTCTCATTGTGCTAAACATGGACCAGTGCATTTTGAGTAAACATAATTGTCATACAATAGGGCATGCCATAGCTGGCTACTGCTAGCAAAGCTGTTTTGAACCAACAGCTAACCAGTCCCTAGAACCACATACGCTGTGGTTATACAATAGGGCAAAGCTGTTATTCAACCAACAGCTAACCAGTCCCTTGAACCACACTCTGTGGTCATACAATAGGGCAAAGCTGTTATTCAACCAACAGCTAACCAGTTCCTTGAACCACACTCTGTGGTCATACAATAGGGCAAAGCTGTTTTCAACCAACAGCTAACCAGTCCCTAGAACCACATACGCTGTGGTCATACAATAGGGCAAAGCTGTTTTCAACCAACAGCTCGACCCTAGACCACTGGTGATATACTTGAAGGCACTGTGTTCCTGTTAAAGCAACTCTCATTCATTCATGCTATGTGAGCATATTATTCATGCTATGTGAGCATATTACTAACTGGTGTGGGTAGAGGTGTGGTGGGTATACACATGGGGCAGCGAAATAGAATTTCTGCTAGGAAATGGTCCAGTACAATTGACCTGTGAGTACAACAGTTGAAAAAAAAAAAAAAAAAAAAAAAAAAAAAAAAAAAAAAAAAGCTGGTGCTTCTGATAGTTGAAGTTCAGCTGAGATACTCTATTCGTAGCATTGCAAGTAGGCCATTTTTCCCCCATGTGTATGCACCAGTTATTGTAATGGCTCAACATAGCATTCTGGATATACACCAGTTATTGTAATGGCTCAACATCAACATCAGGTTGTACAGTGTCATTTCTAACACATGTTTCTGAGTCTCAAACCACATCAGGTTACAGACATTCCTAGCATCTCTTTTGGGGCAGGAGAAGTATTTCACCCATGCAATTGTGTACAGATGTAAGTAGTGTGGTGGTCGTGTGTGTGTGTGGGTGTGGGTGTGGGTGTGCATGGGTGTGGGTGTGCATGGGTGTGGGTGTGCATGGGTGTGGGTGTGTTGTGTGTGGTGTTGTGGGTGGGTAGGTGGGTGTTTGCATGTTGTGGTTTTATATCTGATCTTCAGAAACTGTCCAAAGCTTAATTTGCTTTAGCACTTCTGTATGGCTTCTGTTCTCTCAACTGGAAGAATCTTTATTTCTTGATCACCAAGTACAGTGTGTGTTTGTGTGTGTGTGTGTGTGTGTGTGTGTGTGTGTGTGTGGTGTGTGTGTGTGTGTGTGTGTGTGTGTGTGTGTGTGTGTGTGTGTGTGTGTGTGTGTGTGTGTGTGTGTGTGTGTGTGTGTGTGTGTGTGTGTGTGTGTGTGTGCATATAGCTTTGTAAGCAACTGTTCAAAGCTCATTCCCTGTAGAGGTGGAGTGTTTGGGATAGGTGTTGTCCTGGGTGGTGGCCATGGTGCATCACTTCATTAATATTGAGGTGATATCTGATGGTGACTGAGTGGATGTGATTGGCAGTTACTACCCTCTGTGATGAAACAAGCTAATGGATGAGGTCTCTTGAATATCCACTACATGTACTGAATATTAATCTCCAAACAGTGAATGTATTGTTTGTATACACACATGCATGTTGAATATATTGTTTTTCCATCTATGAAATTTGATTATAACTTTGTTACTGTGAACATTACCAACTTCATGGGATGGTCAAAAGGTTATTATTTATCATGAAGTAATATGGAAGGTGAACTCCAGACTTGGTATAAAATTAGAGTAATGTCCCACTTCGAACAAGGTGAAGTCCAGCCTTTTCCTAGTACCATGCTCCTTAGTGATGTCTCTGTTCAAAGCTCCCATGTGTAAGTGTGAACGCTCCCTGGATGACCTAAAAATCTATTTTGTACAAAAAATGAATAAATGTCACGAGGTGAAGTCCAGCCTTTTATTACACACCCAACGGATATAAAATTTGTATCAAAAATGGCAACTTTTTTTAAATGTATCAAATATGCGATCAAATGTGTCACAGATATGGTTCTGTACAATATATGTGGCCGCATATTTGATCCGCGTCTGATTGACACCGATTCTCGGCGTATGGAACAAATATGTAATTCATATATTGTACAAATTTGTACTGATTACATATATGATTCAGAGGTGCTTTGCATATTTGTTCCAAAGCGGAGGGAGGGTCCAGAGGAACGTTTTCACAAGGAGTAGCAAATGGCTTATCGCACGTCGTATACAGGCCAGGGCTAATTGTAAGAGGAGTCTTCTCTACAGCAATCGCGGCGCGTATACGAAGGTGGTGTTCGAGGTACTGCGCAAGGAGGAAGGTGAATTCGAACGTAGTACTTGCATGGGGTGTGTTGTTTCAAACAAACGGCTATTGCATTATATTTTTTACAAACTGCCATTCCTCATGAAGGCATACCATGACCACAAAGATGACTTCTCTTCTCACTCATGTTCTGGTGTGAGGGTCACCGGCATCATGTTGGGGAAACCTCCAGGGGTAACTACTACCAATATACCTTGGGCATGGAACAAAAGGAGAATCAAGCAGCAGTAGGATCGTGAGATACATGTAGAAGGGAGATAGGGTGTGGTCGTATTGTCCTGCTGTACCCCAGGGGCATTCTAAGAAGTTTCAAAAAGTGTATGTGTGTGTGTATGTGTGTGTGTGGGGGGGGGGGGGGGGCAGATCAATAAATGGGCAATTTACATGGATGTATTATCATTGCATGATGAAATCCGCACCGCTCTGTTGTATGGTGAGAGGGCTAGGGCCATGTATGATATCGATAGCAGGTGTGCAAACATGTTATACCAGTTATGGGGCCGGGGTGGTGGTACATTTTTCCTCCCTATTTACATACAATTGTGACAAATGTGTGTATCTGGTTAAATGGAGTCTTCCTCCACACAAGCAGCAGGTAGTACTGCCTTCACCTTATCTCTGCATGTGGACAATGGATCTACATTGGTTGAGTCTGGTCATTCTCAAAGAGTCCCACCAAAAAGTCCTGATCTAGTGAAGCAAGACATACCTTAAGACGAGGATCTGGAGAGGCATGATTTAGTACCAGAGGAGCTTGTTGAAGAGGACATGTGTAGGCGCACTCAGGAGGACAACAAATAGAGGCTGGGTGACACTTTAGACATGTAGACATATCTGTGTATGAAGGGAGTGATGTAACAACAATACGCATGCCCAATAAAAGCTGCTACCAGTCTGTGTTTGATTGCTCATGTCATTCCAGTGAACTATGAACCATAATGTATCCATTTTATCTTGTATACAGCTACATGTGCATATCGGGTGCATTACCATGATTTGTACACGTAACCATTCGTTTAGTAAAAGTTTGTTTAATAAATGAGGGTTGATAATGAGATTAGGGCAGCCCCCCCCCCCCCCCTCCAAACTTGCCTACATGTACAGGGGCCTGCCAGGCAGTCACTGGTATGATTAATGCAGCATCCTTTTGTAGTCCCATGTGTATTAGCTTGTGATTTCATGTACCTTACCCAGGCATTGTGTTGTTCTTTGAATTGCATTCACCCCTTGCATTGAGCAAGGGGTGGAAGTATTTGATGAAAAGACGCAGGAGTGTGTTCTAGTTGTTGCACCAGTACTGGCAATCATGTGGTGACAATCCCAGGGCATCTCAAATCGTTGGCCACCTGACTGGCAGACCATCTAAGTTCTGTAGAGTATGCTTGGTATGCTACCTATACATGTATGTTTTAATACAGTTAAGGTACACCTTGTGCCATTTAGGCTGATGCAAATGAATCATGGACATGATTGCCGAGCTGCGCACCAAAGCTAGCAGTATGGTAGATTTTGCTAAGATTTCTTTTGCTAATGGAAGTGCAAAAGCAGAATTGAAAAATTATCTGGATTGTGTGACATGCCCACACCAATCCTCAAGCTGACATGCATATCCACCAACCATGCCAGCATGCTCTTTATGTTTCCCTAATCCAGGTTTTTAGAATTGCTTATTGTGGTACACTTCGGACATCTATGCTTGATGCATACCAGGGTACCTGTGATGCATTTGTTCAAGCCATCAAAGAGCATAACCCCAGTATGCTGAAAAAAAAAGAAGGTCCATCTTGTGCTACACCTTCCGGCAGCATTACGCGAATTTGGCCCTACATCTGCGTACAACACTGAAAGGTACACAAATTGGATGTGTCACATTTTCACCAATACTGATATGTGACACATGTAGATGCGAGGCATTTAATTCCCTGGTTCGCTGCCAAAATGTACATTCTAATCGCCACAATCCCAGTCGTGATATAGCTGTTGGGTTCAGTGTTAGAGAGCATATGTTGTCTCAGGAGGTCGCTATGGACCAAACAATGAATGGTGGGTATTTATATACTATATGAAACTTTGATTATAACTGACTTACATAGCTGTAGTCCTGCTATCCGCGAACTGTTTAAGACTACTGAAGTGCTACACTTCATAAATGGGTACACACCCAAGACTCACATACATGGAGAATTTGGGACACTTGAGGTATGTAAATACCATGCATTGATATGGTATACACTGGCCCTCTCTTGAAGGCATCACGGAAGCACCAAAAGCTGTCTGATGTGCTCATATATTGTAATTGTGAGCAGAGCTGTGCACTAGGTTGCCTACTAGATGTGGGGCATTATCAGCTGCATGCAGCAGCATGGAGCTGAAACCAGCATGGATGCATTAGGGTATTTGTACAAATGTACCGCTGGGACAAAAAATGCCACCATCAAAGTGACTAACTGCATCAAGTTGTTCTACTGTAACAAAGTAAGTATATAGCATGTGTCACAATATATCACATCTTGGTAACATAGATACAGTATGGAATTCACGCCTGTTTTATGTAAAGGAGTGGTGTAACGTATTGCCTCATTCAGCTGTTTGAAGAAATGCATTTGGGGAAGCCATATTGAACGATATAGACTGTCCTCTTTTGACACTGACCAAACAGCTTCTACTTGTACCACCTTCTACCCTTGCATGTGCTGTTTCCATTTGTCACCAGTACAGCACCTCCTGCACCCTGAAAGAACAGTCCAATGGACAGCTTTTATTTAAACATGATTGGAACAATGACATGTATGCCTACTGTATGTCCAATGATTAATGTGGTTAACTTCTAATTCTAAATATACGACAACAATATAGTAATATTAAGCACGTGCGCTGTAAAAAAAACAAGGGGATGACAAGAGTTCTCCTGCGTAAAAGAAGAATGTCCAGAGGTACATATTTGTGCATGTAGCTGCTCTCTTCCTAATGACAGAATTGAATCAGCTAAAGAGAGGAAGCTGGCTATGCTGATACAAGCTACAGTCATGATCAACGCGAAGCAATCAGGCATCGGTGAACGACAAAGAGGTATGCACCAGTTAGCGTATTATTTTACGTTCGACGTTTAAGGTAAGCGGTGTAGAGCTATGCCTACTTATTAAATTGAGCTTGATCAACAGGAAAGCTTATGGATGGAAACAACACCCGCCAAACTAACTGTACGTTACCATGTATGCCTTTTGTCATTCGTAAAGAAAAGGTAAGAGAATAGGTGCCTCTTTGTCACTGTTCTATATCTTAACAGGAAAGCTTATGGACGGAACAACACCATCCACACATTTATGCCTTTTGTCTCTCGTAAAGAAAAGGTAAGAGAACCTGTGCCTCTTTCCCACTGTTTTATATCTTGATTCCTGTTAGGTGCTTTAATTGGAACATCGTGCAGCTACCTTCTCCATTTGCCAGCGTTCTTTGGATGATTCGTTGAATGGGACTACGTGCAGTTTATGTACTTGTACAGTTGTATGCTTTTTTTGAAAACGGATTATATTTTAACAAGCCAGGCAAGATAACCATACGCATGGGGACTGGGCACATATTTGATACAAATATCTGGTACACATATGGCATCGCATGTTTGGTGTGGATTGAGCGCCACATATTTGGCGCAAACATCATACATATTTCGTCCATTGAATGAAGCTCCATATTTGATTCATATCGCTACTTATATTTTATGTGCCAACGTATATTTGATACATATATGGTACATTGTTTGATCAAATTTGATATCCATTGGGTGTGTAGCATGCTCCTCCCTAGGCCTGATGTAAGAAGGTCAAGCCCAGCCTTTCAAACAAACTAGAACATTCGAAAGGCCGATATAAGCAATTCATAAAGGCATGCTCACATCGCATCATGGATATTACAGCGGAAGAAGTCCGAAGTCTAGAGAACATGGATGCAGAGGATGGCGGTGTTGGAGACTTGGAGAGGGCGGCGATGTTGTAAGGGTAGTTGACGGTGGTGCTGGAGATGCTATTGTAATGGGAGGAGATGACAGAGGACGAGGAGACAGAGGACGAGGACGAGGAGACAGAAGACGAGGACGAGGAGACAGAGGACGAGGACGAGGAGACAGAGGACGAGGACGAGGCGGTGAAGTGGCGGAGTATATTCATGTGTACTATTACTAATGTCCTATATGTGTTTGTGTGCTATTTGTGTGCTGCTATCACCGTTAATTTTACCATTGTTGTAAACTTGTAAAAGCGCTATATGCTCTTGAGGCAGCACGCAATAGCGCACTATTGACATGCGCATGCGTGTCACGTCTCACGTGATTGTCTTGGTAATGGCGTTTAAACCAAAGCAATCGTTGGTAAACATGAATAATTAAAACGCACATCCCACCTTTAACTAAAACTTTACTTGCACCCACACATATGACGTCACACAACCCGTTGTACATGTACATACAAAAAAAATCAATGAAACAAGTAAATAAAAACATTCTCTACGAGAAAGTTGGTGGGATATAGGATTTGCAGGCAATTGGTGGTGTAAAAAGCAAAGAAACAAGGTCTTATCAGAAGGGAAAATGTAATAGTCCTATATTTAGCACATTTCTAGGGCATGTGTTATTTCTGTGCTAAATATAGGACTATTACATTTTCCCTTCTGATAAGACCTTGTTTCTCACCACCAATTGCCTGCAAATCCTATATCCCACCAACTTTCTCGTAGAGAATGTTTTTATTTACTTGTATCATGAACTTTGACATGCATGTTTTAGAGCCGAGTTTATTGAATGCACTGATTTCAACATATTAATGATATGGTCATGCAATGCTTGTTGGTGCAATTACAATGGGTGTGGCATTGATGCAATTGTGAATGTGACTGCATGGTACCAATGAAGACAGAAGCCTACCTAAGTTTTTGTTTGGTGAAACTTTGGTTGTGCCAAATGAATTAAAGCACACATTGCAGCCTGAGATTAGACATGCTTGAAGTGTTCAAACTATCACCTTATGGAAGTGTGAAAATCATTCATTTGGGTCAAGGTCTAGACAAAAGCTAGAGAACAGCATTAAGAGCTGATATTGGTGAAAAACAGGCTTAGAATTGATTTATCTTTCAGCTTGAAAGAGAAAGCTCCTCAATTTTAAGGTGTAATGTACACTGATAGTTTAGCTAGTCACCTTAACTAATAATCCATCATAGAACTACCAATTACTTAAAACACAGTGACCATTTTTAACCTACTGACTGTACTCTCAAACAAGTGAGACATTGTCATTAAAGAGTGGCCTAGCAAGTGGTCAACACAATTCCTGTTCCTTGCATAAAGCTTCCTCCTTTCTGCTGAGTCTAGTTGTTAAATGGTAGGTCAGGTCATGCAGTGCATTGTTCATGACAGCCTCGAGGAAGTATATTGCAATGTGGTAGTCAAATTAAGCATCAATATCAAGGTCCATGCACTAATAGAGAGCTTTTTTTATCTGTGATATTGAAGTCAAGTTTTTCCCAGATTTTTCGCTGCTTAGGGTTTCAATTTTTTTCAAGTTATAAAACCGCTAATTATTGCAATCAATTTAAAATTGGTACTGCATTGATTTTTTCCCCATCACAATCAGTTTCTTTGCGGATTTGATGCATCCAACCACTTTCGCATCTTTTTTCTGTGTTCCATTGTTATACGACACGTTTCTTAAGTTTTTTAACCCTTTAAATGGCTTGAGTCAACATGCAGTTGCAATAATACAAATAATTTAAGGGATGTTTCTACTGCCCCCTTTGTAACAAGATGGCTACTTCCATTGAGAGCACGTTGGAGACAACGACTGCAGTACTGAAGAGCAAAAGGCCTCAGGCCCTAATTGAGAAACAAAAGTTAGACATTCTCGTCACATACCACTCAATGCTCACACAGGTGTACGCGAGAACCTCCTTGGACTTAGGAATACACTGTGGTTTAGGACGGTGATTGGCAGGTGGCATGGCTAAAATGAGCCTCCTGCTAATGGTGCCAATTCCACTGAGAACATCACAATACTGTTTTGGTTGAATAAACAAGTAATTAAGCTACCTGTTGTTGGTGCAGTGTCCCTTATAAGGGTAGCTTAATTACAAGTGAATATATTTTTACATCCATGCCCCTCCCTTTTCAAGCAAACGTTTTCATCCTTTTGTATGACACAAACACACACACACAGCATACATGTAAATGATTGATACTTCATGCATACAACAATGGCTAAAGGGCAAAAGTGTCACAAAGAGGATTTGTGACCTAACATTTCCTCTCATTAAAGTACTGATGTCTAAACTTGTCTTGATCTGCAAAGTCCGATGAGTTTTCTTTTGAGCACACCTGAGGTAGTGAGACAAATGAATTTCTCTCCCTAGATCCCTGCAACCCAGCTCCCCCTAGATCCCAGCATACCCAGCTCCTCCCCTAGATCCCTGCATACCCAGCTCCTCCCCTAGATCCCTGCATACCCAGCTCCTCCCCTAGATCCCTGCATACCCAGCTCCTCCCCTAGATCCCAGCATACCCAGCTCCTCCCCTAGATCCCTGCATACCCAGCTCCTCCCCTAGATCCCTGCATACCCAGCTCCTCCCCTAGATCCCTGCATACCCAGCTCCTCCCCTAGATCCCTGCATACCCAGCTCCTCCCCTAGATCCCTGCATACCCAGCTCCTCCCCTAGATCCCTGCATACCCAGCTCCTCCCCCACATCCCTATATACACAGCCTTCTCCCTCCAGGCTCTTCTACAAAAGCACAAGGATATCACTAGATGGTATATTACAATTTCAAAATATTTGCCATTTCTTAGAAACTGCTAATACAAAACTGACCAGTACTTCCTGATGCATCTACAGTACTGGTCTAATGCACCAACAAAGCTTTACCAGACAACAAACACAACTGGCATTATTTAGACCCTCATAGGCACCCCAGGGAGGGACAGAAGGGGAACACATGCCTCAGCTCACAATAATCGTCAGTGGAGAGGGCTACATCATATGCATGATCAGGTGGACAGGTGCTACGTTACTCACATGATTAGGTGACCAGGGCATGTGCTTCTCCATGGTGATGAGATTCCGGGCAACAAGCCTCTGCAGCGGCTGTTCACTGATGCTGACCACACGCAGACACGGGTGAGATGAGACACAGGCATCAGGAGAACTGGAGGAGAGGATAAGCAATGGCAAGAAAACGTTTCCAGATTAATAAATAATTAAAGTAGTACTCAATAAAAATATGGTTTCAATATGTAACTAACCAGCAGATGTAAATAAGTACTTGTACAATTTCTCTGTATATACACATTAAACTCACACACACACACACACACACACACACACACACACACAACACACACACACACACAACACACACACACACACACACACACAGAGCTCACTTGGCCCTAAAGAACGGAAGCCAGTAGACCAGCCTCCCCCCCACAACAAGGAACTTGGCTGCAAAGGACACCAAGTCAGAGAGTACTTCAGACAGCTGGTAGTGTTGCATGGAAGTCCCAGCCCCACCCTCCTCATCACTGTATCAATGGAAAAGTCAAGGAGGAGGGTCACCTCATGGCTGCTAGTCTACACACAGAGGAACATACCAGAGCTCCAATGTATCCGTGGGTTCCTCTACTTGCTTTGCACTGGATACCACCTTGCGTGCACCTTCTCTGATGCCATAGGGAGCTACAGATGTGGTGGCAGTCACAACAACTTGCACAGTGGCATAATACATAACGTATCCAGCTAGAGACAGTCACTATGTACACAACTGTACTGAAGTGCAATGCAAGTGAATGCAGTGCTGCTCTGGAAGTTAACTTTCAAGGAAAACATGTCTGTATAGTCGAGGTTGTAGGGTCCTTGTAACTTCTCCACGCATGCACATGACTTCTCCACGCATGCACATGACTTCTCCACGCATGCACATGACTTCTCCACGCATGCACATGACTTCTCCATGCATGCACATGACTTCTCCACGCATGCACATGACTTCTCCACGCATGCACATGACTTCTCCATGCATGCACATGACTTCTCCACACATGCACATGACTTCTCCACACATGCACATGACTTCTCCACACATGCACATGACTTCTCCACGCATGCACATGGCTTCTCCACACATGCACATGACTTCTCCACACATGCACATGACTTCTCCACACATACACATGACTTCTCCACACATGCACATGACTTCTCCACACATACACATGACTTCTCCACACATACACATGACTTCTCCACACATGCACATGTACCTTAGCAGAGAACGTACGGTCAGTAATGATGGCGTCAAACATCTCAGGTGTCCTCCAGACTGGACTCGCAGCATCAGCCACCAGAACATCAAGGTAGTGGTCCCCAAGGCCATACAGTCTTAGGTTGGTACGAATATTCTCATCTTTCCCTACAGACAGACAGACAGACAGACAGACAGACAGACAGACAGACAGACAGACAGACAGACAGACAGACAGGACAGACAAGATAGTCACAGAGATACTAATGCAACTTGTTATCGTCTACACTCTTGGGCCTGCATGTGCGCACACAGAGTTAAACTAGAAAATGGTGGCAGCATCATGCAGATTGAATCGAAATATCACACAAAACTACATATCTGCAATACAAATGCAACACCCCACCCCTATGGGCCCACAACCATCATATAAACACAGGGACACCAAATTACAGTAGCCATGGCAAACCAGGTACCCAAGCTTACCTCTATATTTTTGGCCAGTGCCTGCCTTGGATGTCCGACCTACACACACACACACACACACACACACACACACACACACACACACACACACACACACACACACACACACACACACACACACACACACACACACGCACACACACACACACACACCACATGTACACACACGTGATACACATACATGCACACATATACACATCCACACATCACATGTGCAGACAAAACACACAAACATATCAGTAACAGGTGGCAAAATTAAAAAAAAAAACAAGACAGTACTGGAGTAGACACCTCCACACCTCACAAATCATCACCTCTTCCGTGGATCAGGACTCTGTCAATATCCCCACCAAGTACATAGCCACCAAAATGGGCTGCTGCCACAAGGAGGCTGCCTGAACACACACACACACACACACACACACACACACACACACACACACACACACACACACACACACACACACACACACACATAAACACACACCACAGAGGGAGGGGCAGAAGGTGTAACCTCACACCCCCACAGAGAGCTCCTCACTTACCTGATCCCACAAAAGGGTCATAAACCAAACTTCCAGATGTCACCTGGCGTGATAACAGATGACATCCACTCAATCATCCCATAACTGGAACACATTTAACCCCAAAAGGAATAAAGGCACATGTGATATGAATAGCGAGCATCTATGTGCAACATGCATGTGTGCACCACCCCCAGTGAGTATTCATGATGCAATTTCATTCCCACCCCTCCCCCACCCCCTCCCAACTTTGTCACACACCACTGCCAATCATAACATCTAACATCCCTACACACACACACACACACACACACACACACACACACACACACACACACACACACACACACACACACACACACACACACACACACACACACACCAAGGCTTGGTTGGCCATGATGAGGGAGAGCTGTGCATCCATGGAGGTGTTGGCTATGAAGTGACGGTGCCTCACAGCGTACTGGGTGACCAGACGCCTCTGCCCATGGGCTATCAGCCTACCGAAGAACACCCTCAGGGGTTGGTCTGGGGCCAAGTTGGCATCGTTCCCGTAGTCTTTGAGCACGTGAAACTCATGGTTTGGGTTTTTAAGGTCCACACTCCCGTTGAAGGGAAGGAAGGACAGCCACTGGTGGCGGGAAAGTGGTGGCGGGAAAGTGGTGTGGCAAGAAAGTGGTGTGGTGGGAAAGTGGTGGCGGGAAAGTGGTGGCGGGAAAGTGGTGTGGTGGGAAAGTGGTGGAGGGAAGGGGGATAAAAAGTGGGACAGTTCTGTATTAGAATGATGCCACCAGTTTAATTAAACCCCATGTGAATGTACATTGAAGATCTCCTTCTGTCTAGGCACAGAGCACTTTTTAGCAAATGCAGTGGCCAGCAATCTGAAGGTGTAGTCCGTTCGTGTGTAAGGTTCCTGCACGGTATAAAAAAATAATTGTCAAAACACTAGACAGCACCGGGGTATGAGTGAGTGTGTGTATGTATTTATGTGAGTGTGTGTGTGTGTGTTGTGCGAGTGCGCGTGCACGTATGTTTACCATCAATTCCTGTGGGTAGAGGCCAATAGATTTCTCTAACTCTTGGTAGTTTCTTCCCTGACCAAATAATTCATACATTGACCTGTAGGAAAGTTGTATTGGCGTATGGTAATCAAATCTGATGTAGAGTGGAACACGTACATGCCACGTGCCTGATCAGAATACCTCGTCGGGTGATCTCTTGCGCATCTCTCTCAGTCGGCAGTTGGATGACCAGGTATGGGTTCTTTAAATCGAAGTTGTTTTGTCACGCAATGCTATTGGCAATTACGTCCATGCTTACCTCATTTGAATATTCCGCGGCATTGTAAAGAACCTCGCATTTCGCGAGAGTGGCCAGTGAGCACAGCTCCTGCGCAATGCAGAAGGTGTATACGTTGCTCACTATGCTAAGTAACCAACCTTAAGTCGAAAGTCCGGATGCTCCTGCACAAATAAGCAAAGAAACGTTCTCCAATGCGCTTTGCTGGCCATCTGGTCCATCACGTGATCCAAAACGTTCCATGGCAACGTTGTGGTGGAAAATGGTACTATGATAACAAGACGCGAGCCTGGAGTGAAACAAGATGCACCAGCCAAATGCGGGGTTCGTTTTACATTTGGGTTAGCCATGCTGTTACCTATACTGCCTTCCCTTCAGGCCAATAGCGGCGTATAATAGTCTCTGTGATGAACATCTTTCCGAGTACTTCGCAAGTCCGAGGCGCATCAATCACCTTCAGAAGATGGGCCTAGTAAGTTGAGTCCTATTCGAGGGACGAACTCTCCACAGTGTCGACGATTTGGCGATGAGTGGGCGCAGTGCATTAGGTCAGGCCATGCATACTAGCCACCGTCTCTTTCTGACAGATTACGCCCGACCGAAGAATCATGGACGAGGAAACGGTTCGCGCAAGAACCGTTCATATCGAGCGCAAGCAACGAGAAGATGATATGATTGCCAGCGCCATTGTGAGCGAAGCAGTGGATTTGGAGGTGAGGCCGAGTATTGCTTGTTCGTACGGAAAACGAATAGAAGCCTCTTGTGAGCACACGTACAGTATGCAGCGTTGTCATGGCCACGTATGCTCCCCTAACGCACAATGCACCTGGTCAGGCAGCGATATGCGTCTGCTTGTCATGAAGAGGGGAAGGGGGTGTGTGTGCTCGCCAGCAGTGATACTCGTCCGCAATGAATTCTGTTTTTATATGCGCGGGTGCAATGACCATTCTAATACAAAACACAACGCAAGCGGACATGCGCACACCACAGTTTAAACGCTGAACTGTTGGGCAGTGTCAACGTGAGCCCCGCCTCCAGAATTAGGTAGCTGACTTCTATAAAGGCGCTGGAAAACGTTTACATCGCACTGTTTTCATTCTGTGACACAGTCGGTGCTACAGTGTAACAGCACAATTGTGCCCCCCTCCCACACACACACACACACACACACACACACACACACACACACACACACAGAGGAAGAGGCGAGCAGAGATAAAGAACAAGTTGGATCTCCTGGCTCGATATGAGCAAGCTGAAAAGATCAAGGTATGGAGTATGGTACCAATGGATGCCTCCGCATCACCACCTTTTGTCTGGCGACAAGTCAAATCACTGCTTGGTTGCAACGATGCACCTCTTTGAATTCTATATTAGTATTTTGAACCCATATGCACATATGCATGCAATTACACACACATGTACAGTACACATTTGCACTTGCCAAGTGCATCATCATCATCACATTTCCTTTTACTTGCCTGATCTTTTCATCATCACAACCAATTCATGTCACTCCCTCTTCACACCTTTGTTCCCATAACACTCCACTGTCCACCCTCATCTCCCACTTGCCACAACACTGTCATCTCCTCGTTCCACTTCACACCTCATCCCAAGTCACACTACCACTTTGTTCATTGCACCTACTCCTGCATCTTGCACCCTCATGGTGTTATACCATCCCACCACTGACACTTCACCATCACTCTACCCTTTATATCCCTTCCTCATTACCTTCATTTTCACATGTACGTTCCCCCTCCTCCCCTCCCCACGTGACCCACAGAACCAGAAGAGGCAATCAGCCTCCACCTCCCAAGGACTGGAAGTCTCCCCTCGACTCAGTCCCCGCCTCCAGCTCTCTACCCTCCTGGGACTGAGGAAGGACACGCCCACCCCCGTGGTGGAACACGACACGCAGAAGTACCTGAAGAAGATATCCCTCCCCAACACTCTCCCACTCCCCCACCCAAACCCCTACGGGCTTCAGACCCACAGCTCCTACGGCCCTGACAGCCCCTATGCCACGCCCACCCAGAGCATTTACGTCGTCCCCCGCCTCTCTAAGCCCTTCTCAACCGTACAGAGCTCGGAGTCACTATGGATCCCAGTTCCTGTCGCAGAGCTCTCTCTGCATGGAGGGTCCTCCTTGCCCGGCGGGCTCGTTCTCCTCGCTCGCCACTCCGAGCACTGTTGACATGATCGACTTTCCTTCTACGGAGATCATTCTCGTCCACCTCCCACGCCCCCCCGCCACCCCTCCCTGCAGCCCTGTGCCCCAGGAGCCTGTGGTGAGGCCCAGGCGGTCGTTTGTCCTGCCGCGCTCCAAGGTGGGTTTGTGCCTATTTGTGCAAATGCATGTGTGCATTATTTTATTTGTTTTGTGCTTTTTTGTTTGTCTTTTGCAGTGTCCCTGTAGGCTGTCAATGTGTACCTACACTTTAACTGTACTATATAACTTGTGTGCTGTGGGTGTGTCATAGATGTATGGCCATATACATGTGATCAGGTTTAGACTGTTATGCAGGCTGTCTAGCCTTTATTTGGAGTAACCTGCATTTGCATTCGCCCATCTCCCTCTCTCTTATGTGTTACCTTTGTTGCACATACACATGTGCATGCACAAAAACGTCTCTACGCACTCACATGGACACCCTATTGTCAGACTGCTCCAGCTCGTCTGACCAGGAGGCAAGCAAGAGAAGGCCCCACTGAGCAAGCCAAGGTATTCTTTGTTGCAAGTAACAAAAAAGCATATGTATGCATTAATTATCACAATGTATACACTTGTGTGTGTATGTGTGTGTGTGTGTGTGCGTGCGTGCAATTTTGCAGTGGATACACTTGCTGATAGCAGAGTGTATTGTACTTGTGTCCTGTGTCACCCATACATTGTGCAAACAATTGCAGATCCAATCACCAGTTCGTTCCAACGTGAAGATTACTCTGCGCTATTTGGGCAAGTGTGGTCCCGTGAAACGGTTCAGTTCTAACACAGTGGAAGTGCTTCAACAGCACTGTGGAGGGAACACAGTGAGCCTCTTCAAAGGAGGGCTGAAGGAGAGAGGTGAGGATACCTTATTTCAGGAAGCTAGGTTGTTTCACCTGTGATTGTATGGCCCCTACGTACCTGTGTATGTGCAGTGGATCTGCACATGTTGACATGTAGCTATCTGCATGTAAGGCATGTAAATTTATGTACAATTGTGCACACCAATTTCAGGCGATTATCACCTGATATGTTACTGTCCTAACAGCAAATAGTGAACAAATTAACAAGTATGAAAGGGAGGGGGGGTGGGGGGGGGATGAAATATATTGCTTGCACTGACTGTGTGTGTAGCTGCATGGTTTTCTGTATGCTGCATACCATCCGAATACAACAATCTAAGAACACTTATTTGAGGAACATCAAATTTACTAGACATGTATAACAGACCATCATACGGTGTTCCTAACTCTTCCATTCACTATAGCACAAGTGTCACATCATAATAAACAACTGGATGGCTGTGCATGTACATCAATTGTGATGCTGGTCTGATTAACCCTCCTAACCCTTGCACCTGAATTTCTAGACACCTTTAGCATTGTGTCCAGACGCCATCTTGGCATGCCATTCGGACTGTCTCTGTATGTGGACGGCCTGATTGATTGCAGGGTGAGCACCTGCTGCGAATACAAGCACGGACCGGGACGACTGATTGGGCCGGCCAAGCAGGCACACTTTGCGGTGGTGGGTATCGAGGGAGGTGCCCCTTGTCCTGCCTGCGAGAAGGACATGCGACCCAAGGCAGGGGGTGTGTCAACGGCAAAGGTCGGATACATTGTAGTGGATGTTGGTTTGAAACTCTTTAGTAGCATTTACATGACTGTAACTGTGAGTCTGGTGTACTATGAGTCTGGTGTACTGTGAGTCTGGTGTACTGTGAGTCTGGTTGTACTGTGAGTCTGGTGTACTGTGAGTCTGGTGTACTCTGGTGTACTGTGAGTCTGGTGTACTGTGAGTCTGGTGTACTCTGGTGTACTGTGAGTCTGGTGTACTGTGAGTCTGGTGTACTGTGAGTCTGGTGTACTGTGAGTCTGGTGTACTGTGAGTCTGGTGTACTGTGAGTCTGGTGTACTGTGAGTCTGGTGTACTGTGAGTCTGGTGTACTGTGAGTCTGGTGTACTGTGAGTCTGGTGTACTGTGAGTCTGGTGTACTGTGAGTCTGGTGTACTCTGGTGTACTGTGAGTCTGGTGTACTGTGAGTCTGGTGTACTGTGAGTCTGGTGTACTGTGAGTCTGGTGTACTCTGGTGTACTGTGAGTCTGGTGTACTGTGAGTCTGGTGTACTGTGAGTCTGGTGTACTCTGGTGTACTGTGAGTCTGGTGTACTGTGAGTCTGGTGTACTGTGAGTCTGGTGTACTGTGAGTCTGGTGTACTCTGGTGTACTGTGAGTCTGGTGTACTCTGGTGTACTGTGAGTCTGGTGTACTCTGGTGTACTGTGAGTCTGGTGTACTGTGAGTCTGGTGTACTGTGAGTCTGGTGTACTGTGAGTCTGGTGTACTGTGAGTCTGGTGTACTGTGAGTCTGGTGTACTGTGAATCTGGTGTATACACGTGCATGACAGATAAGTATAAGTATGTAATTACAGATATATATGCATGTGGAAATACACGTATTACGCTGACTTAGGACACTCAGAAACAATTCTCACTCAAACAGAGTCTCCTTTGCAGAATCTATACTCTAACACATACATTACTGGTGTGGATTACAGGTGCATGAACAGCTTCTCTCTTTGTGACACGTAGAGAGGATGCAGCGAAAAGACACTACTTCAACATTTGTAAATTGTTTTACGTCAACCATGCATTACTATAGCTGAAGTAGAATGAGATGCAGGGATTGAATAGCCATCATTTAGGGGCAGGTGTTGCAATTGTATCTACTGTGTACAACCTTATTTATTTATTTTTGGTAGCATTATCCACCTTTATCTGAATAACCCAAATGTCAGAGTCTGTATTTCAACCGAATGTATCAATTGTGTTGCCATAACTCTTTCTTGTAATGCTGCTTTGTTTATTTTGGATTAAAAGTTTTGCTTACCCCAATTTATAGCAAACTGAAATGGCTAGAACAACAACAACTTCTGTTCAAATCCATGTGACCGATGAAGAGACTGACCATATGGCTGGGGAGGAGGGAGGCCAGAAGACTGGAGGGGGGATGCTTCAAGTGCACGGGGGGCAGACAGAAAGCCATTCACTCACTGGAAGGCACCCTTCAAACTCCCGCACTGCCCAATTAAGAGACTCGTCAGCAAACCACAATGCCTCTTCAGTGAGCTCGACGCTTCCTAATGTCTGGGACCTACCTGGGCACCCCAGCAGCCCCTCCCCCTCTATGAGAGGAACTGCACACCCTGGTGGCCCTGCAACTCCTGTACATCCCTTGACCATAAGGCATGAAGTTGCTAGCGCTGCCCATTCGAACAGGTCGCACAGGCCTCCTCCTGTTCAGTCACGCACACCCTCACACCCCCCACCGCCATTACCCTCTTTGAAGCTGTCGCCGGCGCACATGCCAGTGCCATCGCATGTTCCCCCCGCTACATGTGCACCCTTCGCAAATGACACCACCATCTCCACAGTCACACCCTTCAGAAATGACACCACCATCTCCACTGCCACACGATTCAGAAATGACACCACCATCTCCACTGCCACACGATTCAGAAATGACACCACCATCTCCACTGCCACACCATTCAGAAATGACACCACCATACTCTTCAGAAGTGCCACCACTTACTGCACAAATCTCATCGCAACTTCCACAGGAAGCAGTAGTACCATCACAAGAAGTGCCATTGCCTCTTTTGCAGGAAACACTGTCACAGCCTCAAGTGGCACTACCACTTTTGCAGAATCTGCCTGAGCAAGATACGAAATCTGAAGTGCCACAGGTACAATTATCGCAGACTCAACCTGTGCAAGCACAACTGCTTTCTTCAGAAGTGGCTTCACAAATCCAACAGCCTCTGCCACAGATTTTGTCTCCACAATTACCTCCCCAGGAACTGCTGATATCTCCCCAGATGCCATCTCCACCTCTGGCACAACATGCATTGCCAGTACATGCTCCACTGGAAGGTAACCAAGTGCTTGCCACAGATCCAACCTCGTACAGTATTCTTCCAAAGACATCTGAGGTGGCAGCTGGGCCAAGTGAGGTGTTTGAGGAGGCTAGTAAATACGACGGGGGTGTCAATGACTCCCTGCTGGAGACTGAGGAAGAGGACAATAACAGTACAACCGTCTATGAAGAGTCTGAAGAAGAGAGTGACACAGAAGTTGTGGAAAGAGAAGAAGACACGGCAGACGGGGATATTGAATCCGAAAGGGACTCGCACATAGAGAAAAAGGACTCTGTAGAGGGGTCAGAGGAATGTGAGGATTCAGAAGTAGATAAAAAGGAGGAAGATGGTGAGTTTGAGGAAGAATCGACTCCCAGTCACGATGA
Organism: Ephydatia muelleri; assembly: GCA_013339895.1. Lineage (NCBI taxonomy): Eukaryota > Metazoa > Porifera > Demospongiae > Spongillida > Spongillidae > Ephydatia > Ephydatia muelleri. Next base: position 10,360,095 of record JABACO010000005.1, read on the forward strand.
GGCTTGTGAAAAAGAGGCTGGCATTGTGACAAGGGAAACTGATGAAACAGAATCTGAAATGGAAGAAGACAATGAAATGGACTTATTAACCCAAGGCAGTGGCTTCATTGGTGAGCAAACTTCCTCCCTACGTCCTTCTACTCCCCTCCCCCCTTCTAGTGAAAATGAGTTTGAAACAGCCACAGGGGGCAGACTAGAAAGATCTGATGAAGGGTTTGAAGTTAAGGTAGTTAAAGAAATGAGTATGACACCGACAGATACACTAAGTGCAGTGCTTAACAGCAGGACATCCAAAGCAAATGGCTCCAGCACCAGTGTTGAGCAGGCTGTGAGCTTGCATTCTTTAACTGCTCATAGTCAAGCACGCAATGCATCAAGGACCTCACATAGGAGAATTAGCGAGTCAGACATGCAAAATGTCACAGGCAGGAGCAATGCTGATCTGTCTTGTCTTGACTGTCATGATGACTCTCCATCACACACTCAAAAGACTCTTTCCTCCTATTCAACTAGCTCATTTAAAAGCCAGGGTGAAGCAACCAGCAAGCAGGAGAAAGAGATAAAGACGAGTGAAGCACACCATCAGGTGCCCCAACCCATTCATTCAATTGAAAAGTCAGGCAATACATTAGAGAATGGTGCAAAAGCAATACAGCCGCAACCCATTTCTTCGTTTTCAACTAGATCACTTGAAAAGGCAGTGAGTGTACTCCTTGATGAGGGAGAGACTAAATACACACTGCAAGATTCACAACCTGCTTCAAATTTGATGGAAAAATCAGCCAGCACATTACAGGATAGTATGTCAGGTGGCACATCAATCGAAATACCAGCCAGTACATTGCTGGTTGGGGAAATGGTGAAAGACACACTAGCATCCCCACAGGAGCACCAACCAGTATCTTCCTATTCAGCCAGCTCATTTGAGAGGTCAGCTACCACACTACATGATGGAGCGAAGACAAATGACATGCCTCCACACCCTTCGAAACCTCAACCTGCTTCCTCCTATTCAGCTAGCTCATTTGAAAACCAAAGTGAGTCTGTCACTGCACTTGAGGGAGAAGAAAAAAATGATGATAAGGAAGACAACAGTGATAAAGATGGTAGATCTTCTAGTTGCAGTCAAAGAAACAATACATTTATTGCAACAAGCACAGCTTCCCATGACAGTCACTCACAACATTCCAGCAGACATAATCCACCTCTGAATACCCTGGCATTAGCAGGTGGTGAGAAACATACTGACCGCATCAAGAGCTCCCCATTTGTTCCTTCTGCTACAGATCAGGGCAGCCAGTCTTTATTATGTCAGGCAATGCCAAGCGACCAAGAAATCAAGTCCCTGAGGATGGTAAAATTAGATAGAAAAATAAACATTGAAAGTGCTGCTCGTGCCACTGAAGGAAACAGCAATAACAGTACTGTTTTGATAGATCACTCTAATGGTCTCTAGTGAAGGCATATTGTTTTATGCATATCATTTTGCTGCATGCAGACCCCTGGTGGATTTAATAGACTCTGTCAATGTCATATCAATCATCACAAGAAATCATACACATGTAGCAGGTAGTTTGATTCTTGTGTCTCATTTTATCTCAATAATTTCTTTAATTTCTATACAATCTGGCACAAAATTTATTTGATCATCTCTACAAGGTCAATTAAGATCATGAGTGCAATTATGCAATATGAACATGATACATACACACAATATTGGCAAACACTTTACTTAGTTTCACCTCTGTATTTAAAAAGGTTATTGGACTTCACTAATGTTGCATAAGTCATCTGAAAGAACATCAACCAGATTGCTTGGAATAGTTAATAAACTAAACCAAAAGATCTCTTCAAACTAAAACTAGGGTTACTTAACACTATTTAAAGCAATTTGTTTATGCATGCATTATGTATGTTTTTGATATTGAGATTGAGATTATAGCCCGTCTTGATTTGTTTTGTAATTATTAACTACATTTAGTTCTATTGCACCCCTGCTATTTTAAAGAAATCTGATTATATATGTGAATTTAATTTGGCCATCTTTGATTTTTAATCACCAGAAGCTACACAGCGATTCTTATGCAAATCGGAATATCTGTCATGGAGTTGTAAGGCGCTGAATTTTATTTTATTTTATTTTATTAGCCATACATTACAATGCAAACGTTATACATTTCTAATGTGACGTGTGTACTAGAAAATTATAATGTATATGCACTGAAACGATCCGATATACTCATCTTCCCACTTAGGTATTGTGGGGAGCTCAAAACATGGTCAGATGTTAGTGAAGTAAAAATTCTATATTAGCTATAGTGTTGCAAAATAGTCAGCAGTGTTACTGTAATAATTTGCTGTTGCCATCCAGCTTTCAGTTTGGAGACATGGGAAACACATAGTTCTATGTATACCTGCCAGCTACATGAGTTGACTCACTTCACTGAGTCGGTGCACAAATACAAGACAAGAATCTCGCAATACTTGCTTTAGTTTGCGGCGAATCCAAGTGATTTCCTTGTGTTTGTAAATTTTAAACCTAACGATGCGTATATGCGCATGAAACCCGCATGCATGCACACTAATTTCGAATGTGTGTGGTAATAAACAGCGAGGTGCCTAAATTTGTGCATCACACGCAAGCATCGATCGAGCTAGCAACGTTTATACCACGAATCTTTTATATTATCTGCATGCATGGCTATGCATCACGAGCGTGCTTCGACAACCATACCAAGTATGTAAATGTATAAAAGTTGTAGTTCAAATAAATTGCAAATCCATTATATTAAGTTATGCAGCTTGGGGACAGCATAGAATTCAAACGAGCTACCGCCCTTCTTTGCCGGCATCGGGCTGTACAAGGAGAGGTATAGCTAGATTATCAAAAGTACACTGCCGTTGCACGCCAACAAAACATACAGTTTGGGTGGCTGAAAGGTTTTGACTTGCAGTAAAAAGAAGCTGCGAATCTTGCATAGTAACGGCTTTAGCAATCAGTGTGCTACTTGGTCGAGGAGGGCTTTGACTCGGATCTATAAAAAGACCAACATACAGCAATTTATAATTAAATAATTAAATTGTAGAATTGTTAACACATTATAACAGCACGTTGGAAACATACCAAAACGAATCATTACATCTCCTATGTGCATCGTCGGGCTGTAAACGACTGGGCCAATATCAGAAGGTTGCCTGCGGTTGTGGCGTTGAATGCGATCCAACAGGCGGGCTGTGTGCTGGACTTCATTCCCATCTGATTCCTCAGAGCTGTCGTGGAAGTTGAAACGCCAATTGAGTTGAATAAACAGGGCAGAGTGCTGCACACCCCAGTCAACGGCACGGGATATTCCAAAATGTAGAATTTCCAGTACGTGCAAGCCTCGGTGCAAGCCAGCTTGTATGTGATGTTCCCATTTGCGTTTGACGTATTGGTATAATTGCAATCAGCTGAAGGTAGAGGAGACAAAGACGGCCGGAAGGTGCGTGTCAGAAAGAAGCCGAGATGGGAAGAAGAGCGCGAGAAAGAGAAGGGAGAGGGTATCGGAGGAGATGAATGATAGGTACATTCATTTCTGTTAGCATGCGTCATCACTTATGCATGGCTAATTTAAAAATACTTACCCTTAGCTTTTGAAGCGACCAGAGCCAAAAACAAACCAGCGATTGAGAACGTAAAAGATGCGCGTATGTAACTTTTTGCAGCCATTGAGCCCTCTTGTGAGCTTACTCGGACACTAGCAGGTTTAAAGCAATTAAGTTGGCCGTTTGTCACTGATCATCAAATTTATATACCCACCGCGCGATAATCTCCAACGCTGATCAGCATGATGCATCAATGCAACTTTATTTTTAGAGTGCTTGCATGATGTTGCAAAGGAAGTTATCGATAACATTGTTAGCTGTATTTTTGCTATCGATGCAAACAAATCGTGCTGCAATTACGTGCGCGCATGTAATTACTCTCATGCATGCAGCATGCACGTTGTAGGCTAATATTATACAATTGTACTCAGTAGAGGTTCATTGCCAGAGATGTATTTTTTTTTTACATCAGGATTTATAAATACATAAACCATATATGCACGAATACTATTATGTATAGTGTCTTCAAACGAGTATTACAAAAATATATATAATAAAACCGTTAGCTTGAGCTGAGCTTAATTAATAAAGCTAAGTCGATAATAAGTTACAATACATTTTATTCACTATTTAAGCGTTTTTTTTCCACTATCCGTATACGCTCTACTGAGATCCTCAGAGCTGTCACACAGTAACTTAAATTACTCCATCTGCCTCTCTATTTTCATATACGAGGATGTGCGTTTGGCATGAGCTGATAAGATTCGACTAGGCAGAGATAAGGACTGAAGGGTAAGATATGAAGGCAGGATTATGTAGAGCGCTAGTCTTCACAATTTGAATTATGTTTTCATCAATGGACACCATGGTTATAGAAAATGTAAAATGTACCTCCCATGCATACTGACATTATCGTTCAACTATTCATACAAATGCATCTGTGTATGTGGAACACACTAGCTGTTACTGCGTCTAATTTTTCTAATTAGCTTACAATAAAGATTGCTCATATATGTAACCGTCAGGCATAATTTATTCATAATATAGCTATTCCTTTAGTGGAAACAGATAATTAATAGATGCATTCACGCGTGCACGAAAATGACCCACCGATAGCCGTGATTATTTTATCGCACCACAAAGTTGAGTGCAAGAACATATAGTTATTGCAAACAAATCATTGTTTATTCCGTTTGTTGATAGTGATGAGATCGAATCGGAATGAAGATCTGCATGCTATACCAGCGGAAACCAGACTATTAAAGTGATCAAAAGCAAATATTTTGTCCACATTGTCATTGGTCATCAAGAACTTTTACAAGTGTGTGTGTAGTTTAATATTCTCCAAAGGCGTGTCTGAGCACGTTGTAATGTTTTCGATGGGTTTAAATATCTTTAAATAGTTCACCGCCCCTCCCCCTTTTCTAAGTTTATTCCTAAATGCAACAAAACACTTGTCCCGTTTGTGATCAAATCTATGCTGCATCCTCTGCATCAGAAGGTATTGCGTTCTTCCTTTTCGTGTGTTTCCTTAATCCTCCGTTATCTTTGCATGGATAAAAATCAGCGACGTGAAAAAAAATCTGCGGTACCATTAAATTCGTATAGTCAGTGGCGCATTCGACAACCTGTATGCTAATTAATTGGGCACCATGTCGTTTTTCCAACCCTTTTAAATGCGGGACAGAGTGATAAAAATGAGTTAAAGGCGGCAGCTATACAGCAAATTAAATTATTTAAAGCCTTAGTGCTGAACCCGTACCAGAAAGAGTCATGAACGAAATAATTATGTAAATATTTGAGGCTATTCCAGACGATCGCCTTCATGATCCCTGTCTGGCAGACATAAACTAGAGGTGACTGCTTATGTAATGCATCAAATGTCAGCTACAGCCTCAGGCATCACATGATTACATTATTTACTTCTGTTGACAACAAGAATGTGCAAACAAAAGTATTTCCTTCCTATGTTTACGTTTAATTGATAAATATAACAGCCAGAATGGGAATTACAGAGCTACATAATAGGGATATATTTATAGGAAGTCTCTATATATTTTGGGCCAAAGATCTTGCATGCATGAGTATTTAAAGTAACCAGCAACTCTATAATCTGCATTAGAAATACATAAAATTATTGCACAAACTTGAAACAGGAGAGAGGAGAGAGAGGGATATTCATGGCAATTCGAAATCATATCTGCAGCACTTTGGCTTTCACAATGGTGTTGGCTATAAGTTCAAGTGTGAATGGTATTGGTGATAGGGGTGGCATGAGCTGTTGTACATACGTACTTTATTACAAATGGAATTCATTATATCAATCTGCCTGATGTTACAGCTGTTTGCACGCTCGTCAACACACCTTCCGTGAACTCGGCGGCAACTTACAACCTTTCGTGTACGTCGGCCTGCACTCAATGGAAGCTGTATATCTTGGACTATCCGATAGCCCTAGCTGGAGGATGTAGTTCTCTTCCGTGTTTGACGGACACTGCGAGCCTCTCCTCGAACACGCAAGCCTTAAGGAACCAGATTAGGTGGAGTAGCAGCAGGCCTTGTTCTCTCACGTTCAACGCCACCACCACGGGCGACCTTCTGATGTTGGCGCAGTCGTTTAACCTATCAGTCCGCATCGGGGAAGTAATGATTCGTTCTGGTGAGCTTTTCTGCTCATAATTAAGTCCTAACCCCCAGAATATATTAATGTTGTTACCTTGTGTCTCTCCCCAGTCCCCAGTTCTCCTGAATCTTAACAGCATTCAGCGCGCAGTTGACAGATACTATTTAAATGTTTATCAACAGTGCTTTCATACCACTGTGTTCACCGATTCAATTGTAAATGTATATTTCTATTTAGCCTCGTAGCCAGATCCATCTGCACGATTATCATTTACAGTGTAGCATCCAGTGGGCTGAAAATGGTTTGGCGCCCCCGTGTTGCGTAATGCCTTGCAATATTGGTGGAGTCACCGAGATAACCAATGGGACACTAAGCCCGCTTCGCGATATTCAATACAACCTTTGCGCTCTCTGTGGTCTAAAATCTACCTCCCTCGTAGAACTGGCCGTGCAGGACCGTACTAATTAAAGGCTGGCTCACGGGCGCACGTTACCTAGTCTCGGCCCTTACCCAACGGACGCAGCTTCATGTCATCATCGCTCTGCACTGAGCATGACGTGCGTAGGCAGCCCCATGCACGCCATTTTGGGGGTGATGTAATTGCATGGTACAACTGACCAGCTTAGAGACTGCACATGCGTTGCTAACTTCCTCCGCATGGCCTCAAAATCGAGAACACATGTGCCAATCATTCCAAATTAAGACAATCCAGGTCAGCTTATGCGCTCGTGCCAAACCGAACCCAGTAGCATTTTTTAAAATAGGAATTGGCTCAAACCTCATCTGCATGTGATCATACAGCTGAACAGGCAAGCTTGTACATCGGTGTGGCCGGGAATGAGCAATGGTACGTATATAGGTGTGGATTGCACGTGATTGTGGCACGTAGGTGTTCATGCAGAGGAGTGTTTCAAACAACTTAAAGAATGCTAGTTACCCGACCATGAATAATCTACTGTTGACTAAGCCTCATCCTCCTGCGACTAACACAATTTTGACCATAAGTATCTTTTTTCAATAAATTTCTAAGAGTCGACATGTATGTATGCAACCACATGAGTAAATTAAAAACTTCTTTATCTAGAAACAGCTAGGGTGATAGCTGTACCATTGGTGATGCAAAAAAAAAAAAAAAAAAAAAAAAAAAAAAAAAAAGAATCAACCGTACTTTTAAAAGCCGTGGGTTTTAATATGATTCTAAAACGTAAACTAAATAAGCAAATATATATTTTTAAATTTCTTTAACAAATAATTTGAGTTATTCAAATTTTCTGCATTCAATTTGAGTTATATTATGTTATACATGCACGTGCACTTGTTCCTATCTAAATGCATGTGTGATCTGCAGTAGTAACATCTCATCCATGATTATGTGTACACACAAAAGGATGCATATTTGCATATACATCTGTGCATGTGGTCAGTTCAACAGGACCTGCTCCACTATAAGGTTTTGTATCGTTGTATTGTACATCTGACCCAAAAAGAATATTCCTGGAGGATCATACCATGCCTGGCCTTCAGGAGCACGTTTTAATTTGCATTGTAAAGGTGCATCTTTGAAGTTAATATAATGTCTCTTATCTGGCTCAAGACAGACCACAACAGTACCACAAAAAGGCCACTGAAGACAGTCATCGAAGTCACCCTCCACTATGCGGATGCGAACATGAATGTCTGGTATATTATATAAGCGTATACCAATACCGCCATAGTTGTTTAAAGCAGGAGAAAATACTTCTTTTATATACAGCTGAAGTTCCATTTTGTAGCCTCCAAAATGGGAATAAAAAATGCACGTTTTGATAGCTCCAGGCTGCATTTTGCTGTTAAATTTGATCTCCAATCTGATTGGAACAATCCGAGGCTGATTGTCAGACGTCTTAAAAACGTATGAAACAAGAACCTTTTCTTTCTTTGAAACTGCGTACAGCTCTCTCTTCATGTCGGCTACCTTGTCTTCTAAATCATGAACCTGTGCTTCAAATTTTTCTATCTCATCAGCCATTTTGGTCTCCAACTCAAGAACCCGCCCAGCCAATATGCCGTTTTCATTTAATAATTTTCTATTCATCATTGTCACGTGCACGACCATCTCCGCGTTCAGGTGTGCCTGACAGTCCTTACGAAGAAGTCGTGTCGTACAGCCTACATTGCTAAACTCACAGTTTACGAGTGCAAGTGGACACTCGTCGTCCACGTGATGGGAGAGATTCTGGCGCTCTACCATCTTCTTGCACTCAGCGCACTCTACAAGGAACTTCGGGCACAAGGGCCAGTGCTTAACTACGTCATCGTACCGCGAATCGTATTGCTGGCACCATTCGCAGCGAAACGGGCGTAACCCGCAACTGGCTTGGTGCGACAAGATATCCGCACGCCTTGCGATCGTGCGACAGTCTGCGTACTGGCACTTCACCTCCACGCATGGACACGCTATGTTGAGGTGTTCTTCCAATCGTCCCAGTTCTCCCCCTCCAACTGCAGCCCACGTCCTTTTTTTCGCACGTGACCGTAAGCTCTCGCAGACTCCTCTCCAAGCCTTTGTTGCGCAGCGTAGAGAAGGCGGCATCCTTGCATAGCGGACATGGCTGTCGCGCTTTCTGAACAGTCTCGATGCAAACTCTGCAGAAGCTGTGCCCGCAGCAGCTGATGAGGTGCGGCTCGCGGAGGATCGAGAGGCAAATGGAGCACTCAGTTTGCAGTAGCTTTGGAGGCAGTTCTACAAACTCACAGTCGTAACCGGCTGCACTGTCACTCGACGCCATGACTTGAAATGATGGATTTATACAACCAGTCTCGCATTAGGACCATATAAGGTGTGCACTGGTATCCACCCACATATCATGAAATTATTAACGCAGAGGCTTTGGGGGGGGGGGGGGGGGGGGGGGGGGGGGGGGGGGGGGGGGGGGGGGGGGGGCATTATATCGCCATTAGGATGCAACACTAATGTACATACTCACCTGGTCCCGGCAAACACGAATCGATCCAAAATTAACACTGAAGTGATTTATTAATTTCGCTTGACGGCACGGTTCACAAGTAAGCTAATTGTGCGAATGCCTATTCACTGCATTAGTTGCAGAAGTTCTTATTGATGGTCTTAAATAACAAAGCCATTTTAGTAACCGCGACAGCCGTTAAAATTAAACGTTTATAACATACCTGCAATCTGATTGGTTTTCCACTAACATTCCCAGAGATAATATATTATCTCTGACATTCCCAACCGAAATCACAGCAGTTCTTAATTGAATTACGAATGAATCCAAAACAGCAATGAACAATTCAATACCACACACAAAAAATGGCATCGCATACTAAAATTTAGTAATCAATCATATCCAGCTAAACAGTCTCTTGTAGTGACGATGTACGCTTGATTGCAGCGTGCCCTCTTAGTGACCATGGCAATTCAAGTTCAAAATAGACGAAGAAAAGAATGTGCACATACATCGGGGGGATAGTGCCCGATAATATACAAGCAACGAATAAATAGATCAACGATCGTCCCTCATCACCTCCTGTCGTAGCTCCCATCGTAGCCGCCTTCGTAACGAAAGCGGCCCGATCTCTGCTTCCATTCCCTCGCATGCTCCCTCCCCTTGGGGGCGTAGTCCCTGGCATCGCCCCTTCTCTCGTCGTCATAGTTACGATGTCCGGAGTTCCAGCTCTGCGACGCGTCGCTATAGTCTCTGTGGTAGTACTGACCCTGCCCCTGCTCCGAATCACCGTGGTAACCGCGCGGGTCACCCTGCGGATCGTAGCCGTAGTGGGGGTCCGGATACTGCGACGGATACGCGTCGGGGGGGTACGGATAATTGCCCTGATCGGGACCGTAATAGGCGGACGACGGCGCTCCTTGGTGGTATGCGGACGGACCCGCATACGGTGCCGCGGGAGGGTGGACCGGGTACTGGTACGAAGGGTCCTGCGAATAGGGCGCTGCTTGATGGGCGTACCCCTCCCCTCCCTGAGGCTGGTAGTCCATAGCAACAGAAGGAGCAACCGAATAGCCCGTTGTGGACGGGGCATCGGAAGGATAGCCGCTGGTAACGGGAGGGACGGCGGTAGTATACGGAGCTGTGGGCGGGACAGACGAGTATACTGCAGTAGGGAGAACAGGTGAGTTGACATTTGTGGCGTCATGTTTGCCACGCCCCTGCTCCTGCTGGTGCAGGGGATGTACCGCATCGGTGGGCGCTGATTGGAGTTCTGAGGGGGCGGGGACAGAAGAGACAGACGTTGCAGTGGAAGAATCAACGGGAACAGCCGCAAGTGGATCTTGAACCGCGACAGCCGGCAGCATCTGGGCCTGGGGACCCGGCACCTGTCCCAAGGCTGTGGTAGATGATAATGCAGACATAGCTGAGGCCAATTCTTTGATCTTCTCATCAGTAAGCTGCGACAAAATGGAGGACACGGCCGACGACGTGATGATGGGAACCAGCTCGTTACTAGGGGGCAGGACCACGGGCGGGTTGACGATGGGGGGAGCCGCACCCCCTTGCAGTGGTAACGTCTGTGCAGGAGGCGACAAAGCCTGCCCATAAAAGGACATCTGAACGGTACCGACAGGTGTGAGGGAGGTGGCTTCTGGGGTGACCACAGGGGAGGTGGGAGTCAAACCAGAGGTCACCTCCGGGATGACTGTTGTCATGGTAACCAGAGGGATGGACTCGACGGATGACCTGGCTTTGGCTGCACCCAGGCTACCGACTGGATTGGATTCGAGCAATGAGGGCGAGATACTTGCTCCATTTTCCACTTGGAATCGTACTCTCTTGGACCGTAATCCTTCGGTACTGCCATCTGCGTGGTGCCGCTTATGGGATGAGTGGGCGTGCCTAACCTCCCTCATGGAGCGGGGAGGAGGCTTGCTCCGGGAGCGAACGATGACAGCAAGTAACATGTCGGAGCGTTGGCGAGATAGGCCTGGGGAGGAGTACACGTGATCAACTCTTACTCGTACAGTGCAGCTTTATTCATGCCATATGTAGGAGTGTGAGCAGGGGGACAAGAGGTGAACTGCATTGTTCACACACAACACACACACACACACACGCACACACACACGTGCACACACACACACGTGCACACACACACACACACACGTGCACACACACACGTGTACACACACACACACACACACACACACACACACACACACACACACACTACAAACACAACACCGTGCACAGGGTCAGTGTGACAGTGGTAAATGTAAATACGTGCACTGCCACTCCCACACTGCCACTCCCACTCACCCGGTCCCTGCAGAGGAAGGAGCTGGGGAGGGATTTCGTCTGTCCTCATGAGGGGCACCAAGTAGAAGTCTTTGACCCCTCCGAAGCCACTCTGGACGACACCGCAGCGATGCTTGCTCACCAGATACTGAAGCATCTCGGTGTAGGCATCGTAGTCCCCTTCCTGCCAATCCAGCCTCAACACTGTGATGTCCTGGTGGGCCGAATGGTGCCATGGTAACAGCAGCACCTCACGCACATATGCACACACACATATGTGCACACACGTAATTGTGTGAACCTTGTCAAAAGCATGGCAAAGACACCCCCACAATCACACACACAATGTCACCTTCAATGTGCACATGCTGTTGATAGATCTGTGTATTACTGTTTACACCCACAAACACACCCACATCCACAAGCATGCAAACACACGCGCGCGCGCACGCAGACAGACACACATACACACACAACACACACACACACACACACACACACACATACACACACACACACACACACACACACACACACACACACACACACACACACACACACACACACAAATACACACACACACCAACATACTCGTGTTGTGGACTTCTGGAGTTTTTCCAAGTAATCCCACACCTGGACATAAGCAATGCGTCCCATCACTTGTAAGGCGTCTGGTAGTACCTGCAGCCCAGCAAATAGAATTAGCATCTGACCACAATCCACACACACCCCCCCCACACACACATACACCACGCACACGTGCCTACAATATACATACACAATTCCACCCACAAGCACATATACACGCAAACTAGACGAGTCCCCCTCCCCACTCACATCACTCAGACCATCGGCCATTCCAGACACCTGGTAAGCACACGCATTGAACTTGGGCAACAAGTGCATCGAGACGGAGCCGTGCCAAATCGGCTCCATGTTGGGGTCTGGGGACCTGAGGTAGGAAGCCAGATGAGAGAGGGAACAGAGGAACAGCACGCACCTTGGCTCCGGGATGTTTAGGACATTGTCCTCTGAAGCGGCTGGCACAGAGCTAATAAATGAATGGTAAAATGAGTAGGATACATGAGCTATGGTAGTTAGCCAAGTGCGATCCACTCATAAAATGAATACACTTGTTTTTGGCTCATCGCTCATTCCAAGCATACACATCCCAAGGCATCGAAAGCATCACCATCACATGCCCATACCCACACCCACCTGCACAAACACAACACACACTCCACGTATGCAATCAGGGCCTGGAAAACCACAGAAGTACGGCAACCCCACCACCTACCCCACCCACACACAATGGCACACCCAACCCCACACCCACACAGGGTACACCCACACCAACCTATCTGGTGTACTTGCACTGCTGGTGTCGGTTTGGACAGGTGGAGGTGTGAGGGGTGACGGGGGTTGGAGCGAGGTGGGTGGAGGGGGAGGAGGGGGAGGAAGGGTAGGAGGAGTCACCTTGCCCATACAAATGTCACAGCGGTGATCAAACACATGACTGCCATGGTTGGCAGTCGTGTTGTCCAGGAGATCCAGTATGCTCGGCTTGGATTCGGCTGCCTTGGATTGGGACTTGACATCCTTGGAATCGGATTTTGGTTTGTCCAGCATGGGCCCCTCCCCCTCCGTCCCAGGCTCCACCTTGGGCGTAACCTCAGTCTGTTGTGTTGGAGGGATGGTATCCACTGCACCTGTCTGCCAGAAGTACAGAGGCAGAGACATGTGACAATAGACGTGTGTGTGTGTGTGTGTGTGTGTGTGTGTGTGATGTAATTACATATAAAGAATGCACATGTGGTTGGCATATAAGCTGCGCAAGCAGCAATCCTACTCTAGGGAATTACTGTGTGTCATTGTGTACACGTGTGTGTGTGTGTGTGTGTTGTGTATGTGTGTGTCTTGTGTATGCGTGCACAAACGTACCATGGCCATTTCAGGAACCTCGATTTCGACCTCTCCCTTGTAGGTCATCTTCCTAATAGTGCCCGCCATGTTCTGGGCCTCCTCCACCTCACGTATCTTGATCATCTCCAAGTCCTTGAGACACAACATCTTAATCACATCACCCCTACACACCACTTCCCCAACACCTTTGTGCCTCCCTCCACCCCATCTCCACACACTTAACACCCCTCCCTCATCACACCACCACCCCTCCCCATCACATCCTCACCCCTCCCTCATCACCCCTCCCATCACATCTTCACCCCTCCCATCACATCTTCACCTCTCCCATCACATCTTCACCCCTCCCATCACATCCTCACCCCCTCCCATCACATCTTCACCTCTCCCATCACATCTTCACCACTCCCATCACATCTTCACCCCTCCCATCACATCTTCACCCCTCCCATCACATCTTCACCTCTCCCATCACATCCTCACCCCCTCCCATCTTCACCCCTCCCATCACATCTTCACCCCCTCCCATCACATCTTCACCCCTCCCATCACATCTTCACCCCTCCCATCACATCTTCACCCCTCCCATCACATCTTCACCCCTCCCATCACATCCTCACCCCCTCCCATCACATCTTCACCCCTCCCATCACATCTTCACCTCTCCCATCACATCTTCACCCCTCCCATCATGTCTTCACCTCTCCCACCTTCCCCATCCTGGCATTCCGTCACAGCCTTGGGCTCTCTTAAACCCCCCCCCCCCCCCCTTTGATCCTCCTCCTCCACTCATCTCATACCTTCCCGTCATCTTCCACACCTTCCCTCACCTCACCCCCCATCTTCATATGCACAATCTTCCCATAATTCTGCATCCTTCCTCTCCTCCTCTCACACCCCCCCCACACACACACCCTCCCATACCTACTCCACCCCCCCCCCCCCCACACACACACCTTCTTCATGGCCTGCTCCCTCCAGTGTGTCAGCTCTTCCGAGGCCAGCTCTTCGGGGGACATCTGTACCAGGAGCTCCGGGCTAACCTCTTCGAGCAGCACCTTACGGAACAGACCCTGCAACATGGTAAAGATTAAAGATGTTAGCCATTGCGAAGAGCTCGGGGAAGTGACCAATCGGATGTGTACGTGTGCACTGCATATGTAGAACCCATACAATGGCGTGTGAGTGGCAGGAAAGACACGACAAGCAAGGTAAGCAAGTTTCTATATCAAAGGACCCAAAGTAGAGTGATATGATACAGTGGTGTTTGATACAATATAACGAAACAGACTTAAACTTTGCAATACAGACACTCCCCATCTTACAACATACATACATACATACATACATACATACATACATACATACATACATACATACATACATGCATACATACATACATACACATACATATATACACACATTTACACACAAGCAACAGACAAGCACATAGAACATCAATCCCACTCCACGAACATTTGCCCTCCATTACCTGGTTCTTAGTGTCCTTGAGGTTGAAGAGAAGGCTCCTGTACTTCATCTTGTACTTGGGTGTGATGTCCTTGTGAACATCATACAGTTTGTCCTCGATCAAAGCAGCTATCTGTGCCACCTTCTCTTCCCCCACATCCAGATCCGACATACCCTCACGCCTGGTTAAAAAAAAAAAAAAAAAACTTTTCAGAGAATGTCACATTAGTGGTAATGCCATTCAGTGCTCTTTAAATAGAACACTCACCTAGTCCAAAGGGTCTGGAAAAGTGCCTTCTTTGCATTGGCTCGGATCGAGCCCTCGTCCAAGGACGGCTTAGCTGGCTTGTGCGTGTTCTCAGACATTTCTTTCTTCTGCACACCCCCCTTTGTCTTCACACCTGGAGGGAGGCACACCATTGCAGCTTGATGTCATGATTACATGCCTGTTATTGCAGCTGCAGATCCTTTCCCATCATGCTGTGTGCTGTGCAGTTAAATACTAGCTAGACTTTAGTAGGTTAGCACTTCACTGTTGCACCCAACTGGACAAAGGTTTGAAGTCTGTCTTACGTTACATATACAATAACAAATTGCGCATGACACAGATGCACATGGCCTAAACTCAAGATGAGTCAACAATCATTAAATAGCAGAGCTGAGGGTCAACATCCAACAGAGGGTGGCTCCAATTAGAAACATGTCTACTTGAAACTAAGTATCAGGTGTACTTGAAGCAGGCTTGCTTCAGCATACAGGATTTCTTTTCAGGAGGGCTCCAATAGGACTAGTCCCCACACGTTGTTTGGTAGGAACCTGCCTCAGTCACTTAAATACGTCACATGAAACAAACCGCCTGAAAAGATGTGGCACCGGAATGTGACTTGGGTGTCGACGAGTGATCCTTTAGACTCGCCCCCTCTCCTACCCCTGTACTCAATGAAGCCTCAAGGTCTGGGCACTCGGCTCAAAGGTGTGCACAAAAAAGCAGAGCCCGTGTACGCCAAAAATGTGCTTGCTAGAATGTAGCAGTCTAACATGGCACAATGTCCACAAAATAAAGAGAACACAAGAGAAATCAAGGCAATCATTACCCTTCCCGTGTGGCAGAAGCACTTGATAGGATGGATGCATCTTGAGCCAGCCAACCAACTTCTTCTCGCTGGGGGCGCTCAGTCCCATCACCATCTTCCCCGTGGCTCTCTCCAACACGCTCACCCCCCCACCACCACGCACAAATTCTCCCGGGGTGGTCTGGACGATCACGCCTCGCTTGGCCAACACACGGAGCATCTTGGCAGCGTGTCGCTCGACACAGCGGTCAGAGCAGTATACGGAGGGAGGCGTGGCTACTTTCCCACAGTCAGGACCAATGCAAGATGCAGAGCTGGTCTCCTGCAATTGAGTGTGTGTGTGTGTGTGTGTGTGTGTGTGTGTGTATACGAGGATATGTGTACATACACGATGAGAGTTGAAACCTTTAATTCCCCCAAATCCTGGTGAGTTACACAATGCTGCTCTAGAAAATTCTTCACCACACACATGCTATTTAATAATTCAGTCATCATGACACACCCCCACTAGACCAGTGACCCTTTTTCATTGGTGTGTTTGCACTCCACGACACACACACACACACCCACACACACACACACACGCACGCACACACCTTCACTCTCAACTTCTGCTCAGTGCTCGAAGACGCTAGCTTTGGTTCCACACCTTCCTTTGGTTGCACCTGAGGGGGCGTACTACCAGCAAGACGACTGAGAGCCTCCTGCCCCCCTTCCCCCAGTGCTGGCCCTGCCTCCTTTGGAGCATTGTCAGGTTTGAACAGCTCCCCTGCACCATACTGATCTTCACCAGAGGTGGAGCCACTCGTGTGGTGGGCGTGAGTGGGGGAGGAGCCTGCGTGGTGGGCGTGGCCCGGACTGGACGCATGATCTTCCGACTGCAAGTGACATGAAAATAATAAAATGAAAACCACACCATGATGTCCTCCAGTGAGCAAACCCAGTGCTACAGTAGGTCCACACTCCATGCTACAGTGTGACCATACCCCATGCTACAGAGGGTCCACACTCCATGATACAGTGGGTCCACACTCCAAGCTACAGTGGGTCCACACCCCATGCTGCAGTGGGTCCACACTCCATGCTACAGTGGGTCCACACTCCATGCTACAGTGGGTCCACACTCCATGCTGCAGTGGGTCCACACTCCATGCTACAGTGGGTCCACACTCCATGCTACAGTGGGTCCACACTCCATGCTACAGTGGGTCCACACCCCGTGCTACAGTGGGTCCACACTCCATGCTACAGTGGGTCCACACTCCATGCTACAGTGGGTCCACACTCCATGCTACAGTGGGTCCACACTCCATGCTACAGTGGGTCCACACTCCATGCTACAGAAGGTCCACACTTCGTGCTACAATGGGTCCACACTCCATGCTACAGTGGGTCCACACTCCATGCTACAGTGGGTCCACACTCCATGCTACAGTGCATGCTACAGTTGGTTTACAAATCACTAAACCCCAGCTGTACTGCTACATGCATGTGCATGTATGCGTCCAAACTCGTGCTGGGTCCACACTCAGTGCTACAGTGGGTCCACACTCAGTGCTACAGTGGGTCCACACTCAGTGCTACAGTGGGTCCACACTCAGTGCTACAGTGCATGCTGCAGTTGGTCTACAAATCACTAAACCCCACAGGAATTGAGCACAAACAGATGAATACATAAGTTTGTATTACTGCAACAAAACTAGCACTAATCTAATAATGTTGAAGACAAAACAATTTATTGGCTGCTGTCAGGTTATACCCTTGTGTTGCTCACTCACAACAATAAAAGCCTAACATAGGGCAGGCTGCAATACGGACCTCATTATAAAGCACAAGGATTACACAGCACGACTGATAATTCAAAACACAAATACACTACACAGCTGGTAGTTAATGTTGAACAGTACAAATATGCGAAGTATTCAATCATGCCTGCATGTGAAAACACTTCAATATGGACAACGAGAGGTTTATTATTGGGAATAGAACAGCTCTTATAAAGTTAAAGAAAACCAACAAATAATAATATATCCAACTACGCACACCTACACCCACACCTCACTCACACACCTATACCCACACCTCACTCACACACCTATACCCGCACCTCACTCACACCTACACCTCACTCACACACCTACACCCACCTTAACCGATGCATCCTTCTCCTTGGCTTGTTCCCCGCTTTGCCAGTCTCATCTTCCTATCAGCTTCCCTTTGCTCCTTGCGTAGCCTCTCCCTCTCCTGACAGGAGACACACACATAGTCCTCTCCAGCCCTCTCCATCCTCTTCCCCTGGGACACACTGATGCCAATGCAGTCGCCATGGTACCACTCCCCGCAACAGTCGCAACAAATCATAAACCTGAAAATAAAGCGAGCAAAAAGTAGTAACCTCTCATTGGCTGAATAGTGGAAGCGCATCTTAAAGCATTATATCCAATGAAACACATGTAGGGTACATGGTCATTATAAAAGAAATATTTATTTGAACTGGATAAATGTCCGTGCACGGTGCGCATGTGTTACCGAGCTTTTGAGTATTGAAATAACAAAAATAAAAACCTCACAGTGCCATTCAACACTGGGCTCAACACAGCAGAAACCCTACCTGTCACCATGGGGTTGCCTGCAAATGCACCACAACTTGTCTGGATCGTCTGACTCTTCCCCCTCATCACTGCCAGCTGAGCCCTCTTCCTCTTCCTCCTCCTTACAGCTGGTAGTCTGCATCTCTTTACCTTCTGTGTCAGCCTCATCCAGTTTGCCTTACAAAACAAACAAAAGATATAAATGAATGGCGCTCTCTAAATAAAACTATACCCTTTGTGCACCTCACCACTCACCTCCCCCACTTGTACGTGCACTGCTGTACGCCGTCAAACCTCCCTCTCCAAACTCTGCCCTAGCCAACTTCCTGTCCCTACTGAAGTCCTGGACCTTTGCTGCCACATCTTCCATCCTCTTTCTAATGCGAACACTCTTTCTCTTGGGTGCATCATCACCATCTTCCCTACTCTCACCCAAGCTGGTAACAGAGTTCCTTTCTCCAGTCTGGGGACTGGGGGAGTCCAGCAGTTCCTCTCCAAGCTCTATCTTAACCCCTTCCGCCCCTTTCCCCGCCGCGCCATCACTGACGGTGTCTTTTGGATCTATGCTTATCGCATCCTGCATGCTATTCAAAAACAACTGCGACTCGGCAACGTTTAAGATGGGAGAGCTGTCAAACTTCTTCGCCTCCTCGTCCAAGCCGAGGTCCTTGGCCAGCGAGAGCCCCGTGTTCAAATTGAAATTGAAGCTCTCGTCCTCATCGTCGCTCGTTCCGAAGATCTCCGCCAGTTCCGCGGTGGCGCCAAGGTGGCTGGAAATGCCTGCAGGGTAGCAAAGGTGCGTGAGGCACAGGTTGTAAACTCTCGTCACAAACAAATGAGCACACAAACTACTGATCTGCACCAGACCTAATGAGCGGCCCGATACGCTTCTAGCGGTTGCCAGCTTCGGTCCGTCTTGTCACGCCCAAAAACAGTTTAATTAGATAAACACAGGTTTCTATATAATGCCCATCCCAGTAAGTTCGAAATAAGATATAATATAAGCCTCAAAAAAGCTACAAGACACTGTGTACTTCATGTAGCAAAGATGTGCAGCGATAAGCAGCGTAGAAAACCACAAATCTGTTTATAAGTTTAACTTTCTTACCGACTGGTACGTTTATTGACCAATCCGCTCCAAGAGACCCAACTCCTCCTTCTGAATCTAAAAGGCTTCCTTCCTGATTGAGCATTTCGCAAATGCCTCGAACGGTAGGACAAATACAAAAGCTTTAAACTCTTTTCGTCCAATCTCAGCGCCGCCCTCTCGTTTTCAACACGTTACGAGTCGCGTGATTGCATCGTGGTAAGTTGATTTTATTATTTTTAATTTCAATAATTTCGAGCGATACCTATTTACAATAAAACAAAATCATAAATACACAGAATACAGAATACAAGAATAATAAAGCATACAGAAAACGTAATACATTTAGACATATGGGGCAAAAACAACTATTTAAGCATGACGTTCAGGCAGAGATACTAGGCGATACCTGGTATTTGTTTTGCGACATGTTAGAAATTAATTACCTATATGTACGACTTCTGGGCAAATACGTACACACTGTGATCGAGGGAAAGTGGGAGTAGTTCTAGTCCTTGGAATAGACTGCGTGATATAAATAAAAATGACTTTACTCTTAATTGCTGTATTACAAGTCGAGTGACATCACAAACGTCGTAGCTATGACGTAGGCACATGTGGTCTGGAACGAGATTAGTACTGCATGTGAAAAGGTTGGTGGCTCTCGCTTTCTTTTAAGGTATTACGTCAGGATATCCGGCAACGTTAGAGGAAGACAACGGAACACTCAGCAGAAGTAGACCCACGTCATCCACGCGCACCACACAAAACAGGTGTGGCCGCACTCATCAGTGCCCAATCAACATGAACAACCACATACTATGTTTGCAACTGATGATGCTGACTCCACATGTACAGGAATAGATTATGCATACAGCACTAGACATGTGTCTAGCTATATGTTATACACTGCCCCCTCTACACAGAGGTCTCAGCATGTGGCTTGAGTATCCCTTTCAGTGGGGGTTTCACTTTCATAGTGATGACTTCAGCATCAACCTCATCATGACCACCACCACCACCACTGAGACGATCAGGTGATACCTGGAAAGTCAACCGCCCCCCGGAGTTTTTGCCCCCCGTGGCCGACTCTTTGCCCCTTTGGCTTCCAACGTCAGAGCCTTTGCTCTCTCCAGCCTCCACAAGTGTCGGCAGGTGGTTCTCTGAAGCGGTCGGCTTGTGTGTGACCCGGCCCATCTCGTGCATGGAGCTCTTGCGCAGGGACGGGTCGTAAATGCCGAGGTTGAGCTGGCTCGATGGTGTCTTCATGGTGACTGCACCCATCTCGTGCATGGAACCTTTGACATTCTGGTTCGCAATGTGTGGTTGCAACAGCTGGAAAGTGCGTGTACGTATGTGTGTGTGTGTGTGTGTGTGTGTGTGTGTGTGTGTGTGTGCATGTATATATGCATGTGTTTGCGCATGTGTGTATGTGTTTTTGCGTGTGTGTGTGTGTGTGTGTGTGTGTGTGTGTGTGTGTACAACAAACAGACAAGCAAACCAGTCATAAAAATAAGTATATTTCAGAATTTGCACGCAAACATACTAGTCAGCAGTGGCGGATACAGGAGTAGGGCAATGGGGGGGGCGGTTATATTGGAGGGGCGGCATACCCCCCCCCCCCCCCTCCCCCACACGGTCCCCCTACCTTTCACGTCACACTGGGTCTGGAATTCTGGGGCTCGCATAAATTAACCTTTCACGCATCCATGCACGCTATACATAACTTAATCATTTTTTAAAAACACCGTACACGCATGATTTATGAAGTAATACAATAATGATTAACTTGATCAGTTGATGCAGAGATACAATGCACACACATGCTTTAGTGCTACTGTTGTTGTGAACACTACGGCAACAATCAGATAATGAAGTTTAAGCGCCTCGCACGGCCTGTGGTAGCGAAGTGGTTTATAACCGCTTCAACGTCAATTGGTTGGGAGTATTGAACATGCATATGAGCAAGACCACTTAAGCGTACTTCTCCCATTGTCGTTCGGAGGTAAGTCTTAAGTCGCTTCAAAACCGAAAAGCTTCGCTCGGCACTCGCGCTAGTCACTGGCAACGTTGCTGTTATCTGCAAGAGACGTCCGATATTTGGAAAGAAATCGGTATCACAGACAGCTAATGCATCAATAGCTGTATCAGGGCAATCGACCTTGTCAGCCCATCTTTTCTTCCAAATTTCGAACTCTCCTTGCACTGCCTGTTCTGATTCCAAGAAATTTGCATAAATCGCAAGTGCTGGTTGTAGATCACTAAAAGAATAGGAAACAATGAACTTGGGGATTAGTGACCAGAGGTGTGCTACAATCGTATTATGAACGCTGAAGCGAGAGCGCAACTCTGACAGAACATGATCCAAAAATGGATAGAAAACACTTCGTTGGAAGTATTCCTGGTCTGATGATGACGCAACATTGACGCGATTTCGCTGCTTTGCTACTATTCGTGGCTGTTTAAGATCGGATTCAACTATTTCTGCCAATGATTCTGCCATCTTCCATACAATAGCAAATGAACCATCACTTGAACGCATTTCGTCAAGACACGCAACAATCTCGTTGACTAGGCTCATCGCTTTCATGACATCAATGCCTGTTTTCTGTAGATGTACTGATAGTGGCTTGGTGACAGCTAAAACTTGATTCATGACACATGTTGCAACAATGAACTCTGGTTTTGCCATTGAGTTTAAAAGCAAATGTTCTAGTGGATGGCACTCATCTAGCAGATCTGGATGCAGTTCAACAGCACTACATGTAGGAGGTAGAAGACGCCTTGCTGGAACTAGAGTCATAAGTGGCTCCGCTGGCTCGATCGCGACTGGAGATGTGATTGGGTGCTCAGTTGCACAATAGATATGACACATATCAGCACTTGCTGTTGCCATCTCTCCTGCTGCTGTATGATCACAAACAGAACCGGCCACTAGTGGTGTAGCATTTGGAGCAACAGCGGTGAAATAAGATGAAATCTTGCTACATACCTCACTGTCGGCAGCAAGATACTTTAATCGTTTTGCTTTACGAAACGATGCTCCTGAACCTTTGGATCGCTTTGATGACATCGTGCACGTGTGATGAACAACCAATTGCCAACTAATTTGTCGGAACTTTTATTGAAAATTATTATCACGATTAATAAAGATTTAACAAATAACAATAACTATTGTAACCGTAGTCCGTACCTCAGATCGCAGACACGATTCCCGACAGCTGCGAGTGGATTACATCACCGCTATGTGGAAAAACAGTGACTCGCCTAGTGTTTATGTGTACGTCGTAGTGTGAAGGGGGGCGGCAATTTAATAATAGGGGCGGCATTTTATATCGATGGGGGGGGGCGGCCGCCCCCCCCAACGCTATGGTAGATCCGCCACTGCTAGTCAGCTAAAATTTCGTAACTCCAGGCAAGTTATAATCTAGCTATGGGGTCCCTACGCCATCACAGATGAAGGAATGAACATCAGCGAGGAGAGAACTCAAACTCAAAAGACTAGATTTGGTGCAAACCGACAGCAGTCTATTACAT
This sequence comes from Ephydatia muelleri, assembly GCA_013339895.1. Lineage (NCBI taxonomy): Eukaryota > Metazoa > Porifera > Demospongiae > Spongillida > Spongillidae > Ephydatia > Ephydatia muelleri. The sequence goes on from JABACO010000005.1 coordinate 10,383,233, forward strand.
GTGCATATTGGTGTCATTGTAAGAGGCAATGTCTATAGTGGAGACGTGGGGTAGAGGTTACGTCATATGACTAAACAGGTACACGTATGTGTTACAAACACATGTACATGCCACGTGTATCGTAGTGTGCTAACTGTAGCATGATCAGGTAGAGTCCTGTGCTCCTTGTGAACTAATTACAGTGAATTGACACATGCACATGCCACACCCAACCCACATGCACGCACACACACACACACACACACACACACACACACACACATACCATAGTGCAGTTAGGAGAAATCGATCTATTTAAAAGGAATATGACATGCTGCATTGGGTTTTTGTTGGTTAACACTCATTGCATTGGCATCCACATTTGGACAGCACATAGTAAATTTAGCCTGCCCTACTCTGGCACACCAATAAACAACTAGCACACAGTGCCAGATGAGCTAACACCAATGGAGGTGATACTGACAAATAAACCTTCATCACATCAAACAATCTCACATCACACCACAAGTAGGCAATACAAAGAGCACGAAAGACTCACCGATGACGGAAGAATGACCTCAGGAACCTTCGAGGGTTGAACAGCAGGGAAAGTGGGTGTGATAGCCTCCATGCTTAGCCTCTTTGCATCAATGCTGGTCCTCAGCTGTACAAAGCCAAGAAACGTGTCGAAAACAAACACACCCAGTAAAACGAACCCAACTCCCTATATTTGGAAGAAAGAGAGAAAATGTGTTCGTTTTTGGGGACACAATGGTGAAATTAAAACACCGACAACGCAAGGACAGGATTTCTTTACCGTAGCAACTTCCAGGTAGAGGATATCCAGATCGTTTGTGCGGGCCCAATAGTTGGCCTTGAGGCGGTCAATCGTTGCGCTCATAAAAGGAGCACTGAACAGCCACACTATGAGTCCAGCAGTGGGGGCCAGAGTAAGCTGTTTTTGGGGGGAGGGGGAAGGAGGAGGTTATGAAGGGAGATAGTGATGTTGTATGAGAGGAAATGCGTCAGGACTCGTCTAGACCATATAGTGGATATATTATATCGTGCATACAGCACATGCTTATAGTATCTTACTTACCACCATTGGACTCAAGTTGATACCTACAAATCCTATCCCAGCAATCAAAAAAGCATAAATGATGGACAGAATGCTGACACTGATGAAGCAGTACACTTCGCTCCTGTAGTTGAAACCATCCTGCAGCCCCACAGTCACCAGGTTGATTATGCTAAGCCCCTGGCTCTTCCATACGAACATGAGAGTGAGGATTACGATTCCCAATGCCTGTTGTCAGTGTGTGTGTGTGTATGTGTGTGTGTGTATGTGTGTGTATGTGTGTGTGTGTGTGTGTGTGTGAATGTGAGGCATCGCAGTAAGAGCGTGTGTGCATGCATGTAAATGAAACAGGAAAATTGGAGATGGAAGGCCAGAGGTGTGTGTATGTGCGTGTCGTTGTGCGTGTGTGTGTGTGTGTGTGTGGTACAACATATATATGTGCACATATAAAAATACTTATACACCACACAAAAGGCATAGATGGCCCCGTTTGCCTCACAATCTGAACGCCCTTAATGGCCAGATAGGTCCACGTACACCACATAGCTCTCCAAGGACACCACCGTAGCTTGGGTTCGGACATATCCACCGAGGAGAGACTCGAGTTTGTCGACATATGCCGCACTCGCGGCCTCTGGCGTGCCTGCGGTACAGAAAGATATAAAACATGTCAAAGTTATAAAGTGTGTGCCGCTACTTACTTGGCTCATCTTGGTTAAAGCTTTGGGAACTTAAAGAAAGGTCACGCAAAATAAATAGTTGCCGGACTGCGTTATTAAATTACATTATCGAACCACACCCATTAATTTACCAATGCCTAATTGTCCATTATGCATGTACCGTATATAATTAAAGCAGATAAATGGGAGTTCCCTAGCTAGAATCGAATGTAGTAATAGATACGCGTTTATTCTGTAGCGACTTCTTAGCGCGCGTCATAATATAGGTAAAGAAAAGTTCTCCGTAGATAAAGAAAACGCCAAGTACCCTGCAGAATTACAAATTACGTTGCATACTACAACAATCGATCAGCGATCTCTCTGGCAGACGCAGACATCACCAGCTCCAGACCCAAACGCATCTTTGCCAGCTTGACCTTTGACATGTTGGATAGACTAGGGGGTTGAAGAACACCGTTTCCACTTGCCGAAACTGTGGCAACCATTGTTCGTGCTTTTGCTTCTAAACAGCTTGGAACATTAAAGGTATGCAGGTAACATAGTCCAACAGCCCTTTTTTTGCCACTACCATGTAGTTGTGCAGCTTTCCTAAAGTGGCTTGTAACCCAGTAATAACAACATCGAGACATATCTGTCGCAGAGCTGCATGCAAGTCCTTCTTCAGAACTTGGATGGTTTTTTGGGTCGTATGTATAAAATAGTTTATGTAAGGCAAAAATGTTGCATATCCTGTACCCATCCTCATCTCAATATTCATGATGTCTTTCCAGGTGAACTTCTGCACACAGTTTTGCACGAAATCAAAAATCATTTGGCGTTGGAGTGGAGTATTTTATTCCATGAAATAAGAACTAGCTGTGCGAGGAACATACATGTTCGATATGTATACCTGCATGTAAGAAGTGAATGCATGAGGATTGTTTTATCCCTCACACACACATCACTTACCATATCATCACCATGATGTCACTGCATTTCCAGATACCAGGGCCATTTCATCTGGCAGACATGCACAATTCCCTCTATGAGTTCACTGTTGGTCAGAAACTCATGTGTCTGTGAAGTAAAAGAGATGGATAGAAGCAGATTGGCTGCTATTTGCCCTGCCTTCATATCTAGATATTCGCTTCGGAAGTGCTCTGGAAGTCTTGAAAGTCGCAATATTCACTGCTTGATGCAGCAGGGGTAGATTTGAAGCCAATTTATTACGACAACTTACTGATACTTCACTTATAGGCTGGAAAAATAAAAAGAATGTCTTTTATGTGCATAAAATGATGACAATATGTATGATACAAGCAATACCTCATGCTGATCTGTACTCATCCTAAAATGCCCATATATTTTGCCCATTTATATGCACACAGTTTTAAAGGCTGAATCATACTGGTATACAAGTCTGGAAACGGAGGGAGGGAGGGTGGGGAGGGAGGGTGAGAAAGGGAGGGAGTGAATGAGAGAGGAGGGAAGAGCAAGGGAGTGAGAGAGGGAGAGGAGTGAGTGAGGGAAGATGAAGGAGGGAGGAAGGGAAAATGTTTTGCACATGTCACAAAATCTTGAACTATCTGATTAAGACCCGCCCACTCTATACTGACTTGGATACTTTGTTTAGATAGTTGGAAAGCTCTTGATTGGATCATTTCAGCTATGCATAAAGTACCACGTATCAATGTAGAAAAGGAAAATGTGTGTGACATTCTGTTCTCAGTGTTGCTAATAATGTTTACTCATCTGGTAAAATCAATGGTTTTCGTATGATATGCAATCAGACCTAGTATATTATTAGCATGTATCTCATAGTTTCAAACATGACAGCCACCCTAACAAGTGGGAGGTCACTTGCCATAATGCGCAGTTACAACAGTATATGATAATTTGAGTGTGAGCATGTCCTGCAGATGTGATGGGGCACATTATGGGACACAGGAGATCTTCACCTCAATGATACTCATACTCTGCTACTGTTTTCGGTTAAGGACGGGACTCTCACTCCCCCAAACAAACGTGCGCTTGCCATAAATGGTGCTCACATCGCTGACAGAAAAGTGGCGTGGTGGGAGATATGCATGGTGTCTTACAAATGGATGAACTACTTGTATTTTATAAGCCACCACGTGGCGTGTAGTCAATTATAAGCCAGTACCACGCGCAGAGTATCAAAGTATAAATACTGAGCCTCGTTAGTGCATGGTGAGTGGGCAGCTGCAGCCACCATTTGGCACATGCAAAACCGAATCAATATCTGTATGAAAAGATAACAGCACACCGCGGTTCAGTGAGGTACTATTAGATGACTCTCACATGAATGGATAATATGCATGCTGTTGAATTGTAGAGTCAAAAAAGGCACAGCTAGCTGGCACACCGAGTTAATTTAGATTTCACGCATTGGTTAATTGGTTGAACCTGCATGTCAAAGCGTTTATAATTATACTCTAATACAATGGACCATGCTCTATGCTGAATACGATCAGTTGCCTCACAAGCATGCACACGCCACATGCATGGGTCATGACCCCGGAATGCACTCCATATACGCAGGGTTCACTGGGTGAAACCCCATATATATATATACCGTATACGGTTTTTATCCCCGCTATAAATAGCTTTAATTTGGTCATATATATTGTCTTGATCGAATCTCGAAAATCAGTGCTTTTGGTGAGTTCCCATTTGTTACAGTGTTTAAATTCACCGAGCGGACGATCAACAGGTATGCATGTAGATACCACGAATTGCAAACCGATAGCTATGTGCTACTAAATTGAGCAGCGCTGTTAAGGTTTTGAAACTGTACATCACCAACATGGGTGCCGACACGTATGATTGTGCCGTGACCATGCATGCGACATGCAACTAAGCTAGCCTCCCTATATATACGCGGAATACAAATGGACGTAAAAATCAAATCAAATTTGCACTGCCTTCTTAACAAATGCCACATGCATATCTACGTTACAAGACCTCAACTGACTATACCGACCCCGTGCTCACCCCTGCCCCACCGTTTGCACATGCACACCCCACTTACGCATCCTAAACTGCGCGATGTATAATGATGGCTGCATGGCTTTTTATGGTTTCTATAGGTTTGTTGTATGCACGTGCATGTAGCTCTAGATTGCATATCTTCATGTGCATGTGTGCCTTTGTGTGCTGGTGCTATGATTGTAAACATACATGCATGCGATGTAGTAATATAGTGTTACCCGCACTAATCGAACTGCGTGCGTATACGTGCTTTGTGTGTTATCAGTTGTGCGCCTCCTTTATTAAATACCAAGCCAAACTGGACGCATGTGTACTTCCAACTTTGGAGCGAATGCCACATGAATACGACAGCAAAATAATTATTCACAAGATTGCAACTCAAGTCCCATATGAATATGCATGCATGCTATTGCATTCATGCGTGTACAGTAATGAATTATTACACTGCGTAGTGACGTACATCGCATGCACCAAGGCAGAAGGCGTTGCATGCATGTCTATTTTTATCTTATTATGAAATTAATTGGATCGACTTATATGTGCTTCGATGCACGTGATCTGGTGCCCTACCTCTGCACTGAATGGCCCATGCCGAATTCCTATACGCATGCATATACATCTGCTGCATTGTTTACATTATGAAACAAATTACATTTCCCCTCCCCCCCCCCCCCCCCCCCCCCCCCCCCCCCTTTGTATCTCAGAATGCATTGGGCATATGTGTTACTCTGTTTGGGACTGTGTAGAAATGCCAGCTGTATACGTGCAGGTATGTGACCATCTGTGTGACAGAATTAAGACATGAGACATGTAGTAGAAGTTCTGATTTGCTGCTATCTATTTACCTACAGCATTTTATGCGCTGCCATTGTTATAGAGCATATAGCAAAACGTGGTGTGATAAAATCTGATATCACAAATACCCTCTTTCAGTGTTTCATGCCAGCATATCAGTTCCATGAGTTATGAGAACTGAATTTTCTTAGTATATGTACCTATAAAGATGTATTGATACAAAATCTGCCCAGCATCATCTTGTATCACCCAAAACCACTCACTTATTAGCTGTTAACGCAAGCAGCAGTCCTCTACCCACGTCATCATCTGGAGCTACCACATGTATTAACCTGCGAGCAATTGGTGCCTCAAATTGTTCACTTGTAAGTTTTTTGATTTGGATTTTGGAAGGCAAGCGTAGACACTGAATGCTACACATGGGTGCTTCGTTTAATGCAATGATTTTACAACCCACATGCAGCAACTTCATGTCACTGATAATCTCAGTGGGGCGATTGCTGAAGCAGTCTCCGCGTCGTGCAACTGCAGTTTCTCTATACTGATTACTTCAGTTACCTGCTTTGATAACACAAGTATAGTGCTACAATGTTTAATTTCGTCAAGTCAAGTTGACATCTTTGTGAACTGGATGCAGCTTGATCAAACAAATGCTCCAGTGATAGGACCGCTAATTATTGACACAGGATTTGATCTTTTTCCTGCCCCACCATTTAACGGCACCAGTTGTTACATAATCACTGCGTCACCATCTTTAGTGGACAGCATCTGGTTCACGGTGTGTATGGCAGGAGGAGGAGCTGTACTATTCTTTTGCTCATACAATCTTATACTTCTTTTCATCAAACTGAAGCGGCAACACAGCAGGTAAATTAGATTAGCTTAAATAATAAATTGCATGATTTTAATTGCACTTTACTCGTGAATGCTTCATACCTTTATTTCCCCGTGTGCAGGAAAAGTATTACAACAAAAGAATCAAAATATAACGCTACAGTTCCAAATGCTATTGAATTATACGTTCATAAGGCACCTAACACACTTGCTAACGCAAATAAGGCAGCTATTGATGACGAAAAAGAGCCGTTTATTTCTGTGGAAACATTAGTGAGTTCTCTTGCACAAAATAATTCCTTGAATAACATCAGCAAAATCGATGAGCTCACCTTATCTGAATTGGCTGCGGAGAAGGGTCCTCATGCTCTTGGACCCAATGAAATTACTGAGCGAAAGGAAACAGAATCATTTCTCTCTAATCCTTCTACTGATCATTGTGACAGATCAAGCATTGAATTGATCACAATAGATCCGAATCCAGATAACAAGCAAACATCAGTCAATGAAACCAACGACCTTTTATATAGCAAAAACTTGATGTCCCATGATTCTTCAGAGATAGGCACCCCATTGCCAAAGAAAGGACATGGCCCTAAAAAGTCTGTGTCATTTGCTGAGTATGAGGTTCCATCTAACAAAGAAGACCAAACAACTGTTCAGTGTGATTCAGCAATTACTAAGGATGCTGCTGTTGAAAGCATCGAGGCCCAAATTGCCTCGAAGCGACCAAGCAAAGGAAAAGTATTGAATAGATGGAACTTTACGAACAGCCCTGAAAAACAAATGATCAAATCACCTCCCACTGGGACCCTAACGCCAGTAGCTATTTCAGGCAAAGCACATGATGGTACATCAGGTGGGGTCCTTCCCAAACGCGGATTGGTTGCTGATATTGCACGCAAATGGAACATGCCAGCCACCGATGATCACTTGCCAAATAATTTGACTCCAACCGCAATGACAGCATCTGATCAATTCTCTACCAACCAATCAAAATCGCCCATCCTGACCAATCAGCCTTCAAACAGAGGGTCGACACAGAGCAACAGTACAAACAATTTACTGCTTTCTAGCTCAAAGCAAAATGGTTTATTAAATGATCCAGGTATTGGGGCAGCTGACATAGAGGAGTCCAAAGTCTATGCGAATTCCTTGGAACAGGATGGCACGCAATCACCGCATAACGTCTCAGAGTGCAGCCATCAACAAACGTTTGCCGAAAACTCATTACTTGAGGAAAAAAATCCCTTTGCTTACAATTTAGAAGCTCTACTGAATATTCCGCCAAGCAGAAGCATGAATCAGTCCAGTGAAAGAGATTCCAACTTAGGCAGTATTACTCTGCTGTCTATACCGATTCCTGAACGCACCGATCATATCAAAGGCTCAGTTGCAAACATCAGTGCATTCCCCACTGCTCTGGAATCACTGACAATGTCAACTGAAGATAACACTGTACCGTTTGTGCTGACATTACCTTCTGCCACTTTTCCAGAAAATGGAACCGTTGCTCTTCTAAACAATGGAGAGGGTGTGATTGACGACAAGAACTCTGAAGATGCACATCATTTCTCCCCACGAGCAAGTGGCATTGGCTGCATATCCCATAAATGGTTTTTCCCAACAAATTTTAGTGACAGCGATCCATTTACGGCCTTCAGAGAAACTGCAAATGCACTACGCCGTTAATTAATGCAAACATTGATCATGCTGTTATTTATATATTATTATTATAAGTATTATTGAAATAAAGACAAGATATACAAAAATAATAACACAGTACATAAAAATTAAACAAACAAATTACACATACAAACGGATCTTGCTCTACGACAGTGGGATAATTCTAGAAAGGATGGCTGTAGCATTGGCACGAAATAGATGGACATTAAGCCGGCCATGCATAAATGTCATTCAGCACAACTGACTTGGACTTGCATGTAGAGGTGGCGAGTCTGGAGGCGATTGATGAGATGATAGAAGAGGCCTCATCACCCCAAGCTCCATACGATTCTGCCATTATTATAGCTTTATGTGCAAGCGTATAGTCTCAGCCCCAGACCCTATACGTCACAGCGCGGATGGATGACATGTAACACAAATAGCGCCGTGAAGTATTGTCTGGGACCTTGACTACAACATGTATTGCTAACTTTGTAATGGTTCACAACAGGCGCGCGTAATGGTCTTGTTTCCTCACAGAAATGAGCTAGATCATGCGCATTAGAGTTAAGCATCTCTTTGGCAAAGATATGTTTCCAGTTTAAATGCTATGTGTGTGTGTGTGTGTGTGTGCGTGTGCGTGTGTGCGTGTGTGTGCGTATGCGTGCGTGTGTGTGTGTGTGTGTGTGTGTGTGTGTGTGTGTGTGTGTGTGTTTTCTACATTTATAGAGCATGCAGTCAGAAATTACTTCTACAGAGCATCGCTAAAAACATATATACAATTTCTCTAATTTAGTCATAACCTGTGCAGGGTTGCCGAAAGTCAGGCCAGGCTCCAGCCTGTGACCTGAAGGTCAGGCCAGGGCTCCGGTCTGTGGCCTGAATGGTCGACCCGATCAGAGATAATACATTATCTCTGACCCGATAAAATACAATTATTAATTTCAAGTTAGAATTATTCAAACAACTAACATCTCCGCTGGTTGCACTAATCATTTCACAAGAGGACAAACTTCCCTCTGTTGGTGCCACATTATCTGAAACAAGAAAATCTATTCACTCAGAAAATAGAAAACTACAAAATGCCCTTGCTGATTGCATATATGACAACCTATCTGCTAAGCAGCAATAACTGGTTGATCTTAGTAGGGAAAAAGGTGCATCCTCATGGTTATCTGTACTTCCTTTGGACGAGTTTGGTTTCTCTCTGCATAAGGGTGAATTTCGAGATGCACTTTGTTTGAGGTATTGCGGAGTCTCTCAAATGTGTCATCATCTTGTACCTGTGGTATGTCATTCTCTGTTGACCATGCAATGACGTGCAACTTGGGCGGCTTTCCAACAATTCGCCATAATGAGATACGAGATCTCACTGCTTCCTTGCATGTTATCAGAAGTATACCATAATGTTGCCATTGAACCTCACTTACAACCACTGAATGGTGAAGGCTTTCACCACAAATCTGCCAACACTGATGAGAATTCACATCTCGATATACGTGCCAGGGGTTTTTGGAATCATGGTCAGGATGCTTATTTTGATGTAAGCACCCTAATGCTCCAAGCTACCGTTCCATGGACTTGCCAGCAATATACCACAGACACGAATCAGAAAAAAAAGCGACATGGGTGAAAGAGGTAGAGCATGGGGTCTTTACGCCACTGGTTTTTAGTACAATGGGATGAATGGCTCGTGAGTGCTCAACATTTTACAGGCGTTTGGCAGACATGATTTCCATCAAGCAGGACAAACCTTATTCTCTTGTAGTTAGCTGGCTGCGCACTCGACTCTCTTATGCTGCCCTTCGTGCTGCTGTTCTGTGCATTCGTGGAAGCAGGTCATCACATCGCCACCCTATTTACGAACATGACCTTACCCTTGCCACTGTTAAGGTTAAGATACCATCCTGAGTCTAAAAATCTATCAGTAAAACTTTTGTTTTTATGCATTGTTTTGGAATTATTGTATTGGGAAAAAAAATTGATTTGATTAAAAAAAAAAAAAATTCATTAATTGGCTACAATTATTAAAAGATTACATTTATTCATTCGTTAACCACGCAAATTCGAAGCCATCGTGAATACAGCCTCAGGCAGCTCCTCTCTAGAATCAGATACTTCCCTTGTGTCTTCTACAAATCCAGACCTCTGGGTTTATAACACGGATGAGCTTGTAAGGTACCCGCAACGACGCAAGCAATCCCTGTGGTGTGGTCACACTTCAAAGTGCACAAGTTTCATGAAACAAAGGAAAAGAGTGGATATGAAGGGCTTGCTGATAAAGCTTGGTGTGACTACTGCCATAAGTCCTTTGTTAAGGAGAATTCAACTCTAGCTTCTGAGGCGCCTGCAAAGGCACCATAAAAAGGAGCTGCGTGAATCTGGTGGGGAACAAGAGGAAGCATCCCTGGCTTTGGCCTACAAAGGAAGAGAAAGCACTCTAATGGCTAAAAAGGGTCATATTGAACAATATTTTACAGCCAAATCTGTACCCCTCACAGATAATGAGCATGATAGTGCAATACAACTGCTGGCACAGGCATGGTACGACAATCTACTCCTCCTCTTTATTGTAGACAGTTTGTCTTTTAAAAAGTTACATTATCGAACCACACCCATTAATTTACCAATGCCGTGCCTATTTTGCATGTACCGTCTATAATTAAAGCAGATAAATGGGAGTGCAAGCTGAGGCCCAGCTAGTATCGAATCTAGTAATTGATACGGGTTTGTTCTGTAACGACTAAATGTACTTCTTGGCGCGCGTCATAATGTATGTATTTTCACAGAAAGGACATAAAGAAAACGCCAAGCACCCTGTAGAATTACAAATTACGTTGTATACCGGTACAAAAATCGATCAGCGATCTCTCTGGCAGACGCAGACATCACCAGCTCCAGACACAAACGCATCTTTGCCAACTTGGCCTTTGACATGTTGCTGGTGGAATACTGTAATCAGGTCAGAAAAACTGCATTTTATGTACTTGTCTACGGAAAGCACTATTTTGCCTCCAGGAACCAAAACTTTCAATATAAAAGGGGGCATTTTCTTTTTAGAATCTAAAACAGAGGATACTGAGCTACAAGATTCCGTTGCCGCAAGTGAAGTATCATCTTGGATTAGTTAGTAATGATCAAGAATAGGTTTTCGCTGTACATGTACATTAATAGCCCGTATTCTCGGAATATTTTATAAAAACGGATCATGGATAATTCACCAAAAAAAAAAAAATCACATTTTGTCTTTCTAAATAAGCACAACAGAAACCATGTGATGGAATCTCAGAAACAAAAAAAATGTAACTTTTACAACTTTGGTGCCCGCTCATTTCTCCATATGAATTATAAATTACGGTGTATACTACAACAATCGCTCAGCGATCTCTCTGGCAGACGCAGACATCACCAGCTCCAGACCCAAACGCATCTTTGCCAGCTTGGCCTTTGACAAGTTGGATAGACTAGGGGGTTGAAGAACACCGTTTCCACTCGCCGAAACTGTGGCAACCATTGTTCGTGCTTTTGCTTCTAAACAGCTTGGAACATTAAAAGGTATGCAGGTAACATAGTCCAACAGCCCTTCTTTTGCCACTATCATGTAGTTGTGCAGCTTTCCTAAAGTGGCTTGTAACCCAGTAATGACAACATCGAGACATATCTGTCGCAGAGCTGCAAGTCCTTCTTCAGAGCTTGGGTGGTTTTCTGGGTCGTATGTATAAAATAGTCTGATGTAAGGCAAAAATGTTTCATATGTTGTACCCATCCTGTTATCAATATTCATGATATCTTTCCAGGTGAACTTCTGCACACAGTTTTGCATGAAATCAAAAATCATTTGGCGTTGGAGTGAAGCTATTTTATTCCATGAAATAAGAACTAGCTGTGCAAGGAACATACATGTTTGATACCTGCATGTAAGAAGTGAATGCATGAGGATTGTTTTATCCCTGCCACACACACATCACTTACCATATCATCACCATGATGTCACTGGCATTTCCAGTAGACAAGGGCCGTTTTCATCTGGCAGACATGCACAATTCCCTCTATGAGTTCACTGTTGGTCAGAAACTGTGTCTGTGAAGTGAAAGAGATGCATAGAAGCATATAGGCTACCACTCGCCTCGTCTTCATATCAAAAATTTCGTCTGATAAGTGCTCTGGAAGTCTTGAAAGTCGCAATATTCACTGCTTGATGCAGCAGGGGTAGATTTGAAGCCAATTTATTACGACAACTTACTGATACTTCACTTATAGGCTGCAAAAATTAAGAGAATGTCTTTTATGTGCATAAAACGATGACAATATGTATGATACAAAGCAATACCTCATGCTGATCTGTACTCATCCTAAAATGCGTATACATGTATATTTTTGCCCATTTATATGCACACAGTTTTAGAGGCTGGATCATACTGGTATACAAGTCTGGAAATGGAGTGAGTGAGGGAGGGAGGGGAGGGAGGGAGTGAGGGGGGAGGGAGGAGAGAGGGAGGAGGGAGAGGAGGGAGGGAGGGAGGAGGAGGGAGGGAGGGAGGGAGGGGGGAGGGAGGGAGGGAGGGAGGGGGAGGGAGGGGGAGGGAGGGGGAGGGGGAGGGAGGATGGAGGGGGAGGGGAGGGAGGACGGAGGGAGGGTGGGTGTGCGGGAGGAAGTGTGGGTGAGGGCTGGATGAAGAGGGACGTGAGAGAGGAGGGAGGAGCAAGGAGTGAGGGAGGGGAGCGAGTTGATGGAGGGTGATGGAGGGAGGGAGGAGTCAATGAGGAAGGTGAAGGAGGGAGTGAGGGAAGATGAGGGAGGGAGGAAGGGAAACGTTTTGCACATGGGGAGGGAGGAAGGGAAACGTTTTGCACATGGCACACTATCCAATTAAGACCCGCCCACTCTATACTGACTGGATACTTTGATTAGGTAGTTGAAAGCTCTTGATTGGGTCAATTCAGCTATGCATAAAGTACCATGTATCAATGTAGAAAAAGAAAATGTGTGTGACATTCTGTTCTCATTGTTGCTAATATTTACTCATCTGGTAAAATCAATGGTTTTTATATGATCAATTCAGATATGCAATCAGACCTAGTATATTATTAGCATGTATCTCATAGTTTCAAACATGACAGCCACTCTAACATGTGGGAGGTCACTTGCCATACTTAAAAATTGCCACTATTCTCCTATGCACAGTTATAACAGTAATTGCTGATAATTTGAGTGTGAGCATGTCCTTCAGATGTGATGGGGCATGATATTCATAAGTTAATACCATCGGCAGCTCATTGCTATAAATTCCTTCCTAATATGTGTGGGGGTCATATGGATTCATACATTAGCATATTTGATCTTACTTCTGTCGCACACAGGTATAACCCCAAAGACACCTGTCAGTTTAGATGCCTAATCTCAGTTGCAAGTACTTTGAACTTGTCAGCGCTTAAAATAATGCCATAGCCTTTACACCATAACTTACAGTTCTATGAACGTAATTCCATGTGAGGTAATTCCATGTATGGTGTGTGTGTGTGTGTGTTATCAGGTTATTCGGGTTATTCGGATATTCGCAAAAACCTACCCGTTCGAATAGCAATTTAGCATTACTCGGAAAAATCGATTAGTGATTTTTATCTATTCGAAATAACCGGCTTATGTTCCTCCATTCGGAGGTACTTGGGTATTCGTCGTCAGCATCGATAATTCGCCCATTATTCAAATACCTTTTTATACCGATATTTGGATATGATTTTCAATTGATAATCAGATATATGTAACATACGTCACTGTTGTTTTTACTATTTATACATATACAGGGGACGCAATTAATAATTTAATAGGTATGGAGTAAATAGATAGTAATATAATACTAAATATTTAATGTGCATCAATCGAGGACACAAAATATACAGCGTGTACTAGCTCAAATGCTTTTATCGTCGTCGTCAAGTAAGTAACTAGTTCATTAGTATATACCACGAATTGTGTTTATATGTAGTAGCAATAAATTTATGTACCGGTACTAGTATTTTATTGTACAGTGGTACGAAGTGAACATATCTGAGTAGGCATATTGCGCTAGCGAGTGAAATAAAATGACAGACTTCTCCCCCACTTCAAATAAGTATGCGCGCTCTGTTTGTGTATGTGTAGAAATTAGAGAGCATTGCGCAATCGTACTAATGGTGCATGTAGCGAGAACGTGAATGGAGTGTTGTTGGATGATTGCAAGTGGAGTATGTGATTGTAGATGATGTGGGGTGAGTTTGTAATGGTGATGTCTGGTCTCAGTGGTTAGTGTTGGATTTTTAGGTTTATATTACTATTAATATGTACAAGTGCACGGTAAAGACATACAATTATTAAACTCTATTTGGCAAACACATGCTACTGTATAAAACTTTGTGTCTCTGTGTTTTCAACTGCCATGCATAGCTCTAGTTTGGATGCGAGACCAGGTGGATTTCTGTGCAGACATAAATTATCTTCTCAGTGTGCACTCCACAAGCACTATAACCTGAATAACCTAGATATTCGGCAGGAAATTTGGCAAAACCTATTCGGAAAAATCGATTTTGTTTTTTAAACTATTCGGAAAAAATCGATTTTCAGATCCACAAAAACCTGAAAAATCTATTAGTGTTTTAAAAGTATTCGGAAAAATCGATTTTCATTACGTCACACACCCTAATTCCATGTGAGATAATTTAGGTGGCTACTAGTATTCACTCAGCAGATTCGTAAATGATCATTTACATACCAACTAGGCATAGAAAAATATTTAAAAAAATGTTTGCCAAATACACCTTTAAATGCCAGTAAACAGATTGCTTGCTTTGCCGACTCAACAAAAATTGTGACATGCACGGGATATTTTTCTTCTTCACCCACGAACTGAATAGGGGAAGGAAAAAACAAAGCCCAAAAAAACCAAAAAAAAAAACTGTACAGAAACGTGCATATAACAGAGAAATAAAAAAGGTCAGGGTTTGATCTATATTTCTTATGACATCACATGCAGTTAACCAAATGCATAGGAAGCATTATTTATAGCAGCCTAGCCTCAACCATGCATGATACTTACTTTGCAAGGGTTCCTAGGCCTGCATGCATCACTCCTTTCAGCAGACGCTCTTCTCTTTGCGCCCAATGCGCGTTACTATCATATAAGCATTCGTCTCTTGCTACAACCTTACGCCATACTGCCGTAATGCAGCACTCCAACCCACCGTGTTTACAAACAATGTCCCCAAACTGTTGTGTTTCGCAGAAGGACCACAGCACATTCAGGCATTGCCATTCCAAATGCCTCATATCCGGACGCTGTATGGAGCACGGGATCCTCTGTATCATTGTCAGTAGCTCAACTGACAAGCTTATTCCATCCAACTGACTGAAGTATAGCTTGTTCACCCTGGTCCTGGCTTCGCCGAACGAACCGAACCCAATTGTTGGAAGACTGTCTAGCACAAGCAGCTGACTTTGGCCGCTCAGACGGGCCTTCATGAGGGTTTCGAGTTGCACGCTGGGGTCACGATGGATTGTCGGTGTCTCATTTTTCATGCACGCTATGGTCTGGTGGAGCCACGCAACGACTTCGTCAATGGCAGCACAGTTCGCGTCGCTAGGATACGATACGTGCACAGTGTCACCAGAGCGAAGACAGAGGGACTTTAGACTCGTCGTATCCGCGAAGCTTTGTGATTCGTAGGTGAAGTCCTGGACGCATATAGGAACGCTAAACTGCTTTTGTATGTAATGTTTCACGTCTAGCACGGTTCCGAGAGCTTTGGTATCAACACTGAGCGTTCTCTTCTCTGTCGACTTCTTTGATGTGCTTGTGAGAGAAACCTCTAGCTCCAAGCACATGCCCACCTGTTGCGTTTTTGTGTCCTGTTCACCGTCTGCCATTTCCAGTTTTAGTGAACAGCGCTGCTTGTCTTCAGTATTCGGTTAAGGGCGGGACTCCCACTCCCCCAAACAAACTTGCATGTCTCGTGCGCTTGCCATAAATGGATCGCTGGCAGAAAAGTGGCGTGGCGGGAGATATGGTGTCTTACAGGGTGAACTAGTCATTTATAAGTCAGTGCCGCGCGCAGAGTACGTATCAAAGTATAAATACTGAGCCTCGTTGTGGTAGACAGCACACCGCGGTTCCATGAGGCCACTATTAGAAATAATAATAGCATGCAGTTGAATTTAGATTTCACGCATTGGTTGGTTGAACCTTATGCCTGCATATCAAAAGCGTTTATAATTATACTCTAATACAATATTGGACTATGCTCTATGCTGAATACGATCAGTTGCTCACAAGCATGCACACACCACATGCATGGGTCATGACCCCGGAATGCATCCATATACACAGGGTTCACTGGGTGAAGCCCCATATACGCATATACGCATGCATACATGCAGAATATCCTTAACTGCGATCTTCGCTATAAATATGCGTTCTAGCTAGCTTTAATTTGGTCGTATATATTGTCTTGATTGAATCTCGGAAATCAGTGCATTTGGTGAGTTCCCATTTGTTACAGTGTTTAAATTCACCGAGGGAACGATCAACATGTAGATACCACGAATTGCAAACCGCTAAACCTCTAGCGATGTGCTACTAAATTGTTAAGGTTTTGAAACTGTGCATCACCAACATGGATGCCGACACGTATTATTGTGCCGCGAACATGTATGCGACATGCAACTAAGCTAGCCTCCCTATATATACGCGGAATACAAACATATGGAGAAATGGCCCATACATAGGTGGTCATCTTGCTTTTGTTTTTCGAATTGAATTTCAAACACATTTATAATTTACGCTAAATCGGACTGATTGTGAATCTGTGCTTTATACGATTGTACCATAAACCATTCGTAAACTAAAATCAAGACAAAAATTCTACCGCGCATAATTTATTCGTTGTCATTTCGTAATACCTTGCGTCATCAATAAAGTTATAGTTATTAAAATTATGTCTGCTAGCTAGTGGAGGTTAACTGTTATAAACTTTAATGGCTGTAACGTAGACAATTTTTGAATTACAACCGGCTCGATTACAACTATAATCTTATCAGCTGTCACTTGCACTGGAGATGTGGAGCGCATCAATTAGGCACAATGATGCATGCAGGGATCGAACTACGTATGCCCTATATGCTTTCATCTTCTGAGACGCAGGTGTTTTGGTGAGTATACGGTGTGAATTTAGTAGCGTACTGAGTAGGGTATGTTCGGCAGTGAGTACTGTTCGGCCAGAGATAATATATTACTCTGCTTACGTCAAAGTCAATGCATCCAGAGCAAATATATTGTGATTGGGCACAGCATCTCCCTAGATGGTTCTTCTGAAACTTCTGCAGAATCTGCACAATCATTACAAGTGTTCTTCAGGTCGACCAGACCTTTCCGCGGCAGGACTCAGGCCAAACCTAGCCAGCATTGGCTCAGAAGTCAGAACTCGGGAGGAAACGATAGTACACTAGAAAGCCAAAGCCCAAAGGCAATGCATGAATTAAAACGGCGTCACTCGGCACAGCTAGCTAGCTAGCTAGCTAGCTAGCACTGCTAAAAACAAAGAGTGTTATTTAATCTATAGAAGATTAAACCACAATCAAAAACGATTTAATCCTGAGGATTAAAATTTATACAGGTTAAACTTTAATCTAAAATTTAAACTACAAAATTTGAGTTTAATGTTTAATCCTAGAAAAAGATTAAAAATAAATAAGATTAAAGTTTAATCCTAGAAAAAGATAAAAAAATAAATAAGATTAAAGTTTAAACCAAATGCAAATGGTTTTATTTATCTTGAAATGTGTACCTTATTTTCAAATGCTGTACATAAGAGTATTCATCTCAGGTCCGGGGTGGCCATAATTCGGGGGGAATAATGTTAAAGGCGGAGTTTCCGTATAAAAAGGAGATCGCAATTCAACCAGTCGTGTGGCCAACAAAAACAACAATGGCGTCGTAATAGTTGAGCGTGTTGGTCGTGCGTACTGCACTAGATCATTTTCATGTTTTGTTCAAGATGCGAAACCGTTTACTTTAAGAGAACAAGAAAGGTCGTAGTTCTCGTTCCCAGACCGTAATACTCGTATATTTGCTAAGTGTGACCTGGGGCACGCCGGCTCATGCCCTTCCAAAAATTGCGCTGAGTCACCATCCACGGCGGTTTGCTCTCATTGAACGCGTGGAAAGTAGGCCCTCCGCCCAGAAAAATTGAAATGGTTTACGTGCCCCATAGCAACGAACATGACAACCGATGTCCTTTAGAACCAGCTATGTTACTAAGTTCATAAAACCTAAAAGCCATACTAGAAGTGACAAACACCTCTGACCTTTATTTTAAGCATAAATCACGTGGCCTGACGTTTGTTGACTGTCAGCCCTGGCGCTTCGAAGCAATTGACTTTCAAGCGGTGATCGCCGACCTCGTGTGTTCAAACGACGATAACGACGCTCAGGAACCGAGATAGAACTGACCCAAACTATCAGGGTAAGGTTAATAGAATGCTCTATCTGTTTTTGGTACAAGCTAACGGTGACGCATTTTCTGAAGTAGTTTTCAAGCCTTTAGAAAATCCGCTATTTTGGCGTCTTTTGGCGGTTGGAACTATTGCAAGTATTTATTATTTTATTTTGACAGAATGTTATCTCGCATTTCTCCTGGTATTAAATACTTGAAAGTGAGCTGCATCACATAGCTATATATTCTTTACTCTCTTAGCTGGAGGAGGGATGGCAGCTACCAGTTGTGGTTCAATGCTTAATAGATGTTCTTTAGCTATGCACAGCAGATTGGAGCAAATACCAAGTCAAGTCTATTAAACTTGGCATGAATCAATTCAGCCCCCTGTTCTCCCAAAAGGCCGAAGCCAGCATGGTAGGTATTTGCCCACTGTACTGCATGATCCTCCAGGAGATGCATTTTAATGGAGACTGTTGCTTCAGGATATGGTAAAAGGCCATGAACTCTTGAATAGCCTTGGAATCCACCTTCACTGGCTGGTATAAACCCTTCATGCCAGGTAAGCCTGCCAGCATTGCAACCATGCTTTTATAAGTAAGAGCATTTGTATTTCACTCTTACCTTTCATTCTCATTTAAGAAGTGGACAACCTTATCTACCAGATGGTAAAAGATGCTTCTCCACTGACACTACTTCGTATTCTCTGCATTTCAGAGTAGCTGGTCCTTGAGCAGGCGGCTGTGGTTTTTTGCTTGGCTTTGGTGACTTGCATGAATGCCATTGGCTAAAGTGAGGGTAGATATTATGTAACCTCAGTACCAGTCAAAACATCTCCTTACTGCTCCTCCTGTAGGAAGCTGTACAACACCTTTGTCAGGACTGGTAGAGATGGCTCTCTTCAGCAGCTCAGCAGCTTGCCTCTCCTCCTCAGGTGTAAGTGATGGTACACACTCATGCCCTTCATAATCACCACGTTTAATGTCCATGTTGCAACTAGCACAATGTCTTCTAACATCTGATACCAGCAGAGGAGTATTGCATTTGATGCTGGTCTGACATGTGACAGATCATCGTCTGGGCAACAGGGACAGCTCACAACACCAGATGCTGCTATGCACTCTGTGAGGCACTTGGTGCATACCAGTGAACTGCACGTATCAATTCTAGTGGCTGTGAAAGAACGTTGGAACACAGGCACACTTCAACTTCTCTAAGATCAACAGGTTGTTCACGCTGGCTAAAGATGGACTAGGCTCATGCAATAAGCTGGAGGCAATCTTCTGAAAATGAGCTATTAGTGTATTAGGTGCCGGGCAAACGCTTTCTGCTTTTGGCCTTTTCATGTGTCCACCCACCCACATGCACGGAAGTGCTCACACCATGATGTCATACTATTGTATTGTTCAATTGTACCTTGCATTGATGAAATGTTTGTGCCACTGAAATACACTGACTGTACACTTGTGATGCACCCCCTTCATTATGGCACTGATTGTTCTCTCCATCAAATGCTTACAGAGCAAGCAGCAGGATGTGTGTTGACATCATCCCCCAGAAGTGTTGATGTCAAAAGCTATTTTCAGATCAGTTGTGAATGCATTGCATTCATAGCTGATCTTTTGCTTTGCTTTGGATTTCCACAGCCTCTGTCCACACACTCTACAACACTGGGTACTTGCTCTATATGGTAATTATCATGTACCAGGTATATATACATGTACGAATGAAACCACAACTTGTATCGATTATTCATGAAATACGCTCCGCTGGTTCGTGGTGAAAGAAAATGCGTCACCACTTCAGGTTCGTATATACGTATTGCCACATGCATGCCTCCCGATCACTACCGTAGTATGCTTACCTTCCAATTTTGTTCCTGAAGTTAACGTCATCTTACTTTGTAATGGCCCCTTCAAAATACGTGCCGCGTGACCTTACAAAAACGGCCTGCGCGTTTTGTTTATGTGTCATGTAGACTATGCGTATAGAGTGGGCATGCTAGAAACTTAAGTACAGTGCGTGAATTTGATTTCATTTTATGATTTGCAGTTTCTGGTGAGTCATGGTAAGCTTTGAAACATTGGGTAGCTATAATGAGGCGTCACTTCAGAATTATAGAGTGATACCGTAAATTGTCTAATTGTACACCCAGTTTCCAGCTGCATACAACCGTGCATCACCTCAGCTGCCACCCTCGCTTATAAATATATGTACAATGAGGAGGCGTGTTTTTAATACGCAAATCCAAAGGTTTTATACTCCAACTGATGGTTTGCGCTTATGGTTTTTGAGGTCAGCTAAACAAATTGTATGAACATAAATACGTTTTAAAGCAAGAACATTACATTGTACACTGCAATGACAACAAATGATATTGGTAGACCTACAGTAGTTGATTTACTTCAGCAAAGGTGAGTTCCATTTAGCTGAACTGGAGCGCACAAAAAAACACTTTCTCCTTGTTTTAAAATCCAAGCAGCAAATGAAATCCAAGCAACAAAATCCAATCCACAAAATCCATTAATTTTATTCGAATAACAGTGATATTACTGAGCATGAGGGCGCATGTATTCTATAAATAGTGTAAGTGAAAAAAAATATTATTCTTAACTACCCGGCAGGAAAGAGTACGACTTGTTATCGAACTGTCACTTTGGTGTATGAATGCTTGCATTCAATGCATTGTGTCAATTCTCACAGGTTCCCAGTCCTCAGTCATCCAACAAAAAAAGGTAAACTTTTCTTAATGTCTGACCGGCAGTTGACCGTCAAAACGTTTGACGGTCCCACGGTTTTTGCCTCAATAGGCTGACGGTTAAGTGGTTCGCGAACTAATTCAATTATTCACTTTTCCTGACGGTCACGGACGCGGTCAAGCCAACCGTATCGCCTAGTTTGACGGTTTTGACGGTTGGCGGGCGAACCGCGGCATCACTGCCGCCACTGCTAATCGAACTGCGTGCAATACTTCATGCACTTACGTGTTATCAGTTGTGCGTCTCCTTTATTGAATATCAAGCCAAACTCAAGTCCCATATGATTATGCCATTGCATTCATGCGTGTACAGTAATGAATTACTACACTGCATAGTGACAAAAATGCAGAGGGTGTTCGATGCATGCCTGTTTTAAATCTTATTATGATATTAAATGGATCGACTTATATGTGCTTCGATGCACATGATCTGGTGCCCTACATGTACCACTACACTGAATGGCTCATGCCGGATTCCTATTCGCATGCATATACATGCATTGTTTACATTATGAAACAAGTGACATCCCCCCCCCCCCCTCCCCCCTTCTTTGTACATGTATCTCAGAATGCATTGGGCATATATATTTTACTCTGTTTGGGACTGTGTAGAAATGCCAGCTGTATACGTGCAGGTATGTGACCATCTGAGTGACAGAATTAAGACACGAGACTTGACTTGTATCTTCGTGCGTCCTCTGGACATACATGTAGTAGAAGTTCTGAATTGCTGCTATCTATTTACCAACTGCATTTTATGCGCTGCCATTGTTATACAGCATATAGCAAAACGTGGTGTGATAAAATCTGATATTACAATCACACAATACCCTCTTTCAGTGTTCCATGCATATGAGTT